>CAIGRK010058603.1:0-14827 GCA_903798315.1 Fraxinus greggii | reverse complement strand
TTGTAGCAAAATCGAATTGGAAACAAGTAAGTGTGAAAACTCGTGACAAAAGTAACAGTGATCAGGAGATTGTCTCTTTTAAGAGAAGGTAGATAATAACAATAATGATTATTGAACTTTTAAAATTGTTTGGAAAAAAATAAAAAAATAATAATAATGCGCACCTTGATGCGCGTTAAGCGGTCAATGGAACGTTGCCGTTGACCGCTTAATTAGCGCCCGAGACCTAAACGTGGCGTTTTTGCCACGTCTCGCACCTAGGCGCTCCATTTACAACACTGACATGTACTAGTGCAATTTATCTATATAAAGAAAAATATTATCTTATCACTACAATTCCTAGGCGAGAATACAAGTTAGAATAGATCTATTCTAACTGTCAGTCATATTAGGATCAACATATTTATTGATGTGTTATGTGCCTTGTTCGAATAATTGGAGCATGGCAACTAAGAATATGTTGTTTATTTGTCGAAGACGGAGAGAAGTTATGACCCTTAACCTTTCGTTGTTTTTTGGTAGACTTATTTTCAACACAGTTTTAATCTGAATATTATATTGCTTATTTTGCGCTTTCATGCATATCGATTGTGCGGACAATCCATAATTAGCTGCATATTTAAATCAATCACTAGTCGCTTCTGTTATTATCCAGGTTTTTATGAATTTTGGTCTCAATAATGTCTTTATAGGTTTTCAAGTTTTTTTGTAAAGATGTTACGGACGATGGGTTGCTTCGGATGTTACGAGTCATCAAAAAGGATTTAAAACCAGCTAGACACCAGGATACAGATAGTCAAGATGAAGGCGATGCTGATGATGATCTTCTTGCTATTGAAGAAGCAGAGGAATCTGATGTGGCTGAGACAGGTGAAACTGGTGAAAGCGATGAGCAGACAGATGATTCTGAGGCAGTGGTTCGGGAAGATTCTGATGATGAATCCGATGAGGGGATGGATGACGATGCAATGTTCAGGATGGATACTTATCTTGCACGAATTTTCAGGGAACGGAAGAACCAAGCCGGAGGTGAAACTGCCCATTCTCAGCTTGTTCTCTTCAAGCTTCGCGTTCTCTCTTTGCTGGAGATTTACCTACATGAAAATCCAGGCAAGATTTGTATTTTCAAGTTTGCTTATGATTCCTCAAAATCTCCTTGCATAAACATCAAAGCCTGATTTCTGCATCATTTCTCTTTGCATTCCTTAGGTTAGTTGCATTGTGTCAATAATCTTCTCAGAAGCCATAATCTAGGAATTCATTTAACAGCATGTTTTTTTAATATCATCCACTTTTCTTTCCGTTTTCCTTTGGGACTTCTTAACTTCGTAGTTACACCATTTGGCCAATGTTAGTCACTTCGGAAATACCAGACTTGTCTTCAAATTAAGCGAAGGAGTGATTATGGAGGAAGAAAAAAATAACGGTACAAGAATAGAATTAATTACAAATTACATCATTCATTTTGTGAACAAACTTGTACTGATATTCCGCATTCCAACGTTTTCATATATGGAAGTCAAATTTTTTGATTCACTTTATTCATCTTTGCAGAAGTAGGATACTAAGATTTTCTTGTATACAGGTAAACCGCAGGTGCTGAAAGTTTTCTCACACCTTGCTCAAGCATTTATACATCCACATACTACTGAAGGTAGTGAGCAGCTTGCCCAGCGGATTTGGGGTATTCTGCAAAAGAAAATCTTTAAAGCGAAGGACTATCCAAGAGGCGAAGCTGTACAGCTTTCTTTACTTGAAGCACTTTTGGAAAAGAACTTGAAGTTGGCAGCAAAGCCTTTCAAGAGGAAAAAGTCTGCTTCCAATCCATCTAAAAAGAAGCAATCTGTCTCTTGGAATCGATACAAACTGATAAGTTCACTCGCTCAAAGCTCTACATTTTGGATTTTGAAGATCATTGATGCAAGAAACTTTTCATCCTCTGAATTGCAGAGGATGTATGATATTTTTGAAGTTGCATTAGCAGCCTATTTTGATAGTAAAAAGTCGCAGATGAAATCTGATTTTTTGAAAGAAATATTTAAGAGACGAAGTTGGATTGGGTATCACTTCTTTGGTTTTCTTTTGGAGAAATGTGGTAGTGCAAAATCACAGTTTCGGCAAGTTGAAGCTCTTGATTTGGTGAAGGAGATTTTGAAATCATTCATCTCTTCTAATGCTGACGATGAAAGTGGGCAGAACGCCTTAAAGATGATGTTGAAAAGCCATCTTCCAAAGATATGCCATCTAATCAAGCAGTTAGTGACCAACATGCCTGAAAAGCAGTCCAGACGAGCTGATGTCCGTAAGTTCTGTACCAAAATATTCCAAATTTTAAAGGCTCATAACCTGAGCTTGTCATTTCTTAAAGCTTTGGAGCCGGATGGTCATACTGCTTGTGAATCTCAACTTGGAGAGACATTTCTTTCTATGAAGAAGCAGGAACACTAATACGTAGCAGCATCAGTTGCTGGAAGCTGTATTCAGGGCTCATTCAACCTCAATTACTGCGAAGCTTGGGAAGTGGTTAATTGGCATTACTTAAGAGGTAGTTTTGATGGTGCTTCATTGACCTTGGAAACTGTTGTTAACTTGTCATAAAGCACTTATTTGCAAAGATGTTATAGAGTTTTCTTCCCCTGTTTATCTGCNTAGCAGCATCAGTTGCTGGAAGCTGTATTCAGGGCTCATTCAACCTCAATTACTGCGAAGCTTGGGAAGTGGTTAATTGGCATTACTTAAGAGGTAGTTTTGATGGTGCTTCATTGACCTTGGAAACTGTTGTTAACTTGTCATAAAGCACTTATTTGCAAAGATGTTATAGAGTTTTCTTCCCCTGTTTATCTGCAGTTTTCTTGTTCTATCTTTAGTGTTTATTTCAGTCATTGGTCCATTCCAAGTTGCAGGACCATTCAATTTTGAGCCAAACTAGTTAGTGTATTTTATTTCTTTTTCTCCTCTTTGCATGGACTCCTATAATCAACCTTTGTTACAACCCTTTGCATGCTTGGTGCATCTTCCATATGAAGTATTGAAGTAGACTGTATGAGCAAAAGGTTTAAAATGGTGATGTTGAAGGCAACTTGATTTTCCCCTTTCTTTTGGAAGGAAGTAGGACATGTCTGGGTTTAGTTAAATATTGAAAAACAATCTCTAAATGATCTCTTTTAACATATTCCTTCCCTCTTAATGAAGTGCGAGAATGAATGAAGTAGCTGGGTCTACTTGATTCTCCTTCCCACCAGAAGCATTGATCAGTCTGTTTTGGAGGAATATTAGGTTCTGTTCAGCGATTGATCTGTACAACTCTTGCTTTCTAATTGGTATTAAAACAAATTAATTTTGTAGTTCAATCCATGGGCGATTTGGCGTATTGAATGGGTCAAAAACACATACTATGCAAGATTAAATGCTAAGATTGTGTGAGGTGTTAATGGCATTATGCATGAGTCATCAAATGATGCGACATGTGCACATGAATTGACGTCTTCTTGACAGCGGATCATTGTCCAAACGAGCATATTCGTAGATTATTAAAGAAATTATTTGTCTCTTGAGTAGTTTTTAATTAGTTGAGTTGGCTCATTTTTTCCTCCAGGCGGTTCATCATGGCCAATAGCTGGCTGATTTGAGCCCCTATGAAAACAAAAGAGATCTGTTCAAATTTAGAGAAATAACATTTCTCATATCAAATCCCAGGCCAGTTCGATACTTTTTTTCATTTTTCTTGCCAGAACAACAAATTAAGCCACGATAAGAATGCGTTTCAAGTCCTAACAACAAAGGGGCATTGGTTATGCCAGTGACGGAATATGGCCGGACATTAGGGGTGCAGACGAGTCAAATCGCTTGGGGCTCAATTCGATCCAACTCGACCCACAACTCTAAACGAGCCATGTGCTGAGTCACAATTTTTGGTCCTGTTCGACTCGTCGGTCACAAATATCTTTTAGGTTTGACCGTTGGTAGCTAAACGGTCATATTAGTGACTGTCATAGGTCCAATTTTAGTTTTTAATTCTTAATTGGTCTATTCTTCTCTTCTGAATAACCTCCATTTCACTTCAATTTTCTTCCCAAATTTCTACCCTCTCAATATACAATTGTTATAATGTTCATAACTCTTCAATTATGTAGTTTAAAGTTGTTTTGTTTCTAAATTTACTTATTTGAGTTTTATTTTTGTCCAATTATAGTACCTATTTCTTCTGCGAGTTACTACAAATGTGAGTTCAACAAGTTCTATCTCTAAATATGAACTAGAACAAATTGATTGTGTTCTTGACCTCACGAAAAATTCTAAAAAATTATTGTGAAGAGACCCATTTTCGAAATATTTCTTTCAATGTCAAGACTCAAAAGAAATAACTCGAAAGAGGAAACACAAAGTAATAAAGAAATTTTAGAATTTTTGGGGAAGTCGAGCCAATAATTAACCTAAAAAGTCCGATTAGAATGGATATCAAGAAATCGGTTTCAAGATGTAACTTCGTGAAAATATATTTTATATATTAAAATCTTGCACAAAGAGCATATATTTGAAGGAATGGAAACACACTTCTTCAGATTCTGAATCATGATTTTTAAGCATTGTTTACTTCAATTCTTTTCTGGCTTCTAGAAAAAAATTATGTTACAATATAAGATTTTAACTCCGTCCTCGACACGACAGAGGTAGCCTATCCCCAATCCCAAAAAAGGGGGAATATTCAAATTTTTTTATTAATTTCTTTTTAAAAAGAAACTGAGTTGTGGGCTCATCTCGGCCCATAAAGCCCACGATCCTAAGGACCAAAATAGGCACCATCGTCGACATGAGTCAAACCCGTGTGCCTGAAATCAAACCCACTCGAGTCAATTCGACTTAATTGCCACTGCTACTTGCAAACCTACAGAATAAATGCTACGAAAGGATCACTATTTTTACACAAAAGCTATGTACTTCAGTTTGTCAAATTTGTTGCTCTCAGTGATCGTCAGATATTGTGTAAAACCTAAAAAGAACCAGGAAAATGTAAATTTTCAAAATGGGATCTGAATTCCTCCAAACAACAGATGAATGGAGAGTAGATTATTTGCCAACTTCCTTGAATTAAATATCTATTGATCCACGTTAAGTGATATGATGAGAAAATCACATGGGGGGAGGAGAAAAAATCCTCGACTTTTGCTTTCTTGTGGCATCACATGCCTGCATGCCAACCTCACTTAACTGTAAAAACCAGAGACCCACAAAATTCCAACCAGCACCCAACTTCAGATCGAATTAAAACAGGTCAAGATTGAACTTATTTTTTTTCCATTGCATAAAAACACTGGGAACAAATACCAACATAATCGTATGGTAAATAAAACTGTACAAATGTATCTCTACACTGTAATCTCCCCTCTATTCCCTAAACTCAAATTGGGAAAACTTGACTTCATAGAGCAGACAACCAAGAAACTCCTTTTACTTCTAATTTACACCTTCAATACTCAACAAAGAAAAATCCTTTTACTTCTAATTTACAATTTCAATACTCAACCAAATACCCACAAACTTCTCTTTTAAGCTTTCCCATGTTGGCGTATCTTCGCAATACTCTGCAAAAAGTTGGTCGAAAATTTCAGGCCCTCTATATATGTAAATGCACATAAAGATTAAAAAATGAAAACTAGTTTAACATCTGCTTACCTAAAGTCATCAAATATTCTAATGATCAACGCATTCTGAGGCAAAAAGCCAATTTTGATAAGTTCATACTCAATATTTGCAAATTGACTTAAACCGAGATGTCAGGACTGCGCATCATCTGCATCGGATTCACTACTGGAGGAACTCCCTGAATCAGAACCTGTTATAAGAGGAGGAGCTCGTAGTAATGAGCATTGTATTAATAAATACCTCCCAACACCTCAATTCCGAGCAACAAATTCATTAATACAATTCAGAAATGCAAGAATTAATACCACTGGAAGACGATTCACTACTGGAACTGCTAGAACTACTTGAGCTGCTACGGGCATTGCCTTGATCATGACCTCCTCCACCACCACCACCACCTTCTTCATCCTTTTCAATCTCAATGGGAGGAAAGCTTGTCGCAGGCATATCATCATCGATATCCACATCCTCGTCCTCGTTCTTTTTTGGCTTCATTCCCATGTCATTTTCCTCACTCATTCCATCCTACAAAAATCAACCACATAACATCATTAGATAATAATCATATTGTCCCAGTCCCAATCATAAAATTCAGTAGGTAACTAACTATATTGACATTATTGAATTAAGCATTACCATGTCGTCCTCCACATTGTGTGTGGTCGGAGCAGTAGCTTCAGCAGCATGATTGTTGTTCATCATCAATGCTTGTCGTTTAGTCTTACTCACCATCTTCTTCCAATTGGTCACAAACCGATCCAATTCCCAAAGAGTCTCGGTATCAAGGGCCTCTATGTCAAGCTCAATTTCATCATCATCTTGCCCCAAATGCTCATTCCTCTTCCTTATAATCTGAACCAATTGTGGCATCTTCTCCTGAGGCAAACTCTGTAACCCACTACCAAGTTTATGCTTCTCCTCAATACTCATTTCCCTCTTATTCGGATCCTTTGCCCTTGGTTTTGGCTGCTTCACCATCCCTACCCTCCCAACTTTCTGTTCCTTTGCAGACAATGGAGCACTGACAGGAGATGGAGTTTGTGCATGTACTGGATGGCTCAGTGGTGGCAGCGGAGGGGCGGGAGGCATTTCGATGCTAGAATGATTTTGCACTTGCATTTTCTCCGGCCTCTTTGAAGCCTGAGGAACTGGAATCGGGCTCAATTTTGGTTTATTTTTCTTTCCTCCCCTTCCAGGGGATGATGCCATAATCTGTCTAGGATTATTCCACTGACTCCCTTGCAATTCATCATTATCCCAAAATTCTCGAAGCTCCCTTTCTCTTCGTTGAGTATTACAACTATCAATCTTCTCCTGAATTGGACTAAACAATTCCTCGAACCTCGTTAATAGCTGCTCTGCCATGCCGTGAACCTGGTCAGTTTTCGGATTGTACAGTAAGGCATTATTAAAAGTCAGCCTCACATCAGCAGCAAATTCAGTAGGATGAGAATACAGATTCTTGGTTAGATTCGACTTTACTGTCCCCAGATCCATCGGCCGCTTCACAATTTGATGATAATCGTGAAGCCCCAGAGCAGCCGCATCAACAGGTTTGTTGAATATCCACCCGTTCTTGTGCTTCATCAATTTCGTCAAAATCAGCCTGCATTCCTTCAACATAGCCCCACAATCAATTGCGTTTTTCACCACTAAATTTCCATTATCAAGAAATCCATTGCATAGTTTCTTTGGATCTTTATGGGATCCAACTGGGGCTCCAGGCCGTTTGTTACCAGATAATTTCTTTGGTTTCCCTTGAGACCTAGGGTTGTTACTGCTACTGTTGAAGTTAAATTGACCGGAGTCGATTTGATCCCTCAGCTTCTGGACCTGTTCAAGCTCGGCAGCCAAGCGTTTACGGAACTCTAAAAGTTCGGATTTTGTGTACGAAGCAACGTTGTAGGTTAGATACCCGCCGTGGTTGAAACCACTACGCGCCGCCGTAGTAGTCTGATTGAATGAATAGGCATCGTCGGCCTGTGTTGCAGCCGGAAAATCATCGTTGTACCGGCCGCCTCCATTACTGCTTGAATTGTGGAATTGCTTTTGCTTTTTCTTTGGGTTAGGGTTAGGGTTTGTATTCAAGTGAGGATTTGAGTATGGAATCTTCCCCATATGTGCCCAGCTTGATTCATTCTGGCTAGCCAAGACAGCGTATGCCATGAATAGCACCGCCGGCGATCACCTCAGCTCTGTCGAATCTCCGATCCAAAAACATGTATAATTTTATTCGACTGATTTTCCACTTGCAGCAACGCGCTCGCCAAATTCTTCCTCAAAAATATTCCGATCGCCGCCGGCTACTATTTGTAGAAAAAATAAATATGGGCAGTACTTATGATTGGGCAAGTGTTCGAAGGAATTGAGCGAGGATTAGAGGACGAGGGCTGGGCTTCTTAAAGGCGATGAGATCTGCCCGTGAAAAATACGGGCAGAATTGGGACCGTTGATAAATTTGTTTCGTTGATCGAAGGGTTGTGAAAAATCTGTTTGCTGGCTTGGGGGGTTGACCGTAACATCTGGCATGGACGCTGAGGATGAGACGTGTTGTGTACGTGGCGATATGTGCAGCGTGGATTGTGAGGCTCTTCTTGGAGGTGCAATTTTGGGTCCGGAATTTAGGGTTTTGGGAGAGGCGACGTGGGATGGTAAACCCGTAAATTTGAAGAATAACGAGTTCACATGTGAGAGCAGGTGACGTGTCTGAAGACGAAGCTACCACCATTAGAACCGACTCTGTCTTCGCGAAAGAAATTTCCTTCACCCCCCACCCCACCCCCCAAAGTAAAAAATGGGAATTCATTCTTTTCATTTTTGTTATCCTGATTTCTTAATTTCAGAAAGGTGTTTCGCTTTCGTGAACTTGGTCCAATTTGGTGCCTATTTGAGCTCCATTTTTTTTAAATGTTAAAAATACATTTTGAAATAATAAATTGATCGAGTATGTGTGATTAAAAAATAAGAAAAAATTTAAATTTACTTATAATATTATTTTAATGAAGGATGTATGGTTAAAAAAAAGAGAAAAATGTATTATCAAAATAATGGGGATCAAATAAGAGCTTAACTATTAATTTTTGGGTAAATTGAATATAAGGTTCCCAATGTTTGATTTCTGGCATATGGGGTTCCAAACTTTACAAAACTTTACGCTTAAGGTCCTTTTGTAACGAAAATAGTAAGTTTGACCCCCAAAATGTTAAATTCTGAGTAAAATAATCATTTTATACTTGGGGCCTGTTTGGTACAAATTAAAATCAAATTTTAATTTAAGTCAAAGTCAAACAATCAATATTAACTACATTTTCATGGGTCTCACAGCTTTTCAATCACACATTTCAAAAACTTTTATTACAATCTACTAAAAATCTAATTTTAATTCTCACCAAACACTTCTTTAATGTGATTTATTCAAATAAATAAATTTCACTTTGAGTTCCATATCTTTGAAGGTTGTGACAATGGGTCATAAACCTTTGTTTTCTACATCTTGAGTTCCTAACCTATAAAACATTTAGGACTGATGTTATTTTGTGATAAAATTCATCATTTTTACCATTATGTTGTAAACAAATTGAGTAATATGACCATCATGTCCTATATATAATAACAAAAAGACAAATAAAGTTCAAAAGAACACAAAAATCAATATGTAATATCTCTTCAATCCATCACCAACAATGAAATCTATCCACACCCATCGTTGGTCACGTCTCTCCCATTCAATCAATATACTTACAAACCATTGATGAAACCACTGACACACGTGCTCCATCCTACATCATTGCTAATCTTCCATTTCCATCGATTTCTTTAACAAAACAATGAACTCCCGCCAACCTAACAACAGTTGGTACTTGAGAATTGGGACAAAGGTTGAAATGGTAACTGAGAAGGTAGAAAGGGTGATTGAGGCGGTTGATGCTGGGCAAGTGAAAGTTCATGTGTAGTTCGTTCTCCCATTAGGAGAATTGATGGAAATAGAAGATTTGTAATACTTATAAGAGTGTGCGTGTGTGGTTGGGAGATATTGGCCGACGGGGAGTGTGGATGGATTTCATCATTTGTGATGGGTGGGGGACAAATTACCAACTAATTGTGCTTTTTTCTATGAATTTTTTGTTTGTTTTTCCTTTTTATGTTATTATATTAAGGGTGTGATGGTCATTTTACCCAACATATTCTCCATATAACGGTTAAAATGATGATTTTTCATCACAGAAGGACGTCATCGCAAACATTTTATAGGGTAGGGACCAAGCGGCAGAAATCAAAGGTTGAGCACCCCATCAGCATAATCTTTATAAGGTTTAAGATCTCATGTACAGTTTACCAATAAATCAAATTAAGGGTAAAATAATGATCTTACTCAAAATTTGATTTTTAACAGTCAAATTGACAAAAAAACCTTGTTGCAGACATTTGTAAAGTTTAAGACTAAAGCTGTATAACAAAGTGAATGTTGTGGTTCCCACGCTTGTGGAATTGAAAGGAGCCCTTGACAACAACAGCAACCACAATAACAGAGGAACGACAATTAGAGGTAGAAAGAAAAAGCAGGCGTTGTAAAATTGGTCATTATAAGTGTATCGATGAATTTGATTGGGATGTTCAAAGGCAAAAAGAAGCGAATTCGTTATCATGTTATTTAGTATGAATCAGTGAAATAATAGAATTCATAAAAATTATTCAACGGGCTAGAAGGAATTTCAAGGGCACTAGAAATAAAAGGTTCTGGATCCATCGTGATAACCTTCAAAGGCTAGGAACTCCAATTACAATTTATGCAAAAAATAAAAAAATCAAATCAAATAACCAAAAAAGAACTATATAATTTTTTCTCAAATTTCGATGGGGGCAGGCATGCTCCCACCTCCGTTCGTCAATATTTGTAAAAACATTTGTAGTGCATATTTGATTAGTCAGCATATTAAATAAAAATTTAAGTAATAGCATGTACGAGTCATATGAAATCTATATATAATATATAAGAAATTAAAATATAATCTCCTATGTAACATTCATGAAAGGTATTCGAAATTGTTGGAAATGAAATTATTAACGTGATGTGCTATGATAAGATAATCATTGTTAACACTTAAAAAGTTCCCTTAATTCTAGTTCATATGGAGATCATGAGTTGAAAATCACAAATTCGGGCCGAGTAAGATTTCAGTGGTTATGCTATATGTATATAATGATTTATATACACATAATGTAGTAAAATGTATTTGAGTAAGAATTTTTTTCAACCAAATAAGTGAATAAAAAATCACAGGTCTTTTTTATCACATTATCTACATGTAAATAATTATATAACTCAATTATGCACAAATTGCTTTATTCAAACTTCTAACACTCTCGTAAGCTTAATCACTAACCATTATTAGCTCATCCAAGATGCCTATCTATGACCAAGAGTAGGTAACAATTTGATAACACAGATTTTTCATAAATGTCACAATTTAAAAATATATAAAAAGTTGTCGCTTTTTTTAAAATGGTGCAAAAAAATGCCACTTGGTGCGAAATGTCCAAATCACCCTTAGATATACATTTTAGGGAGCATTTAATGCTCATTAATGCCATAGTGTGATGTTTTGAGTTGTGTATTTGAAACCATTGAATGTATGTATAATATATTGGGTAAAATGAATTGTTAACGAAAAAAAAAAAGTCATATAAGTGTAGAAACCGATTTCCATTCCCTAAAAACCTCAATTTTCTTAACATCTTCTCCATTCTAACAAGAAGAATGAATTATTAGTGGATTCATCTTCCATTTCGAGAAGTTAACATTTGCAAATTGTTTATATTTTTATCTTATAAATTGCTATTTTTGAATTGTTAAGTATAATATGGTCATATTTATTTGAAAATTTTCGAATCATTATTCATTAATTCAATTTGGTTCTTGAAATCTTTTTTATTAAAAATACCAATATCATCCATGAATTGATGTGAAAGCTTTCCTATTGATGAGCACACTTATGTTATGAATAATTTTTTCCAGTTACACCCATTAAATATTGTGAAGAATTACCTATTTAGTGATGCATTAAGTAAATTATTTGAGAAGTGGATTTTATCATTTTGTAGTACAATATTGATAAACACACTTAATATTATGAATCTTTCAATCACACCCATTAAATGCTTCCCGTCAATTTCAACAGTCAAAATAAACAATCGAACTCGACATTATCGAAATATCAGGAAAGATATGTCAACTACTGATTTCATCTGTTTGCTATTGTTTGGATTTAAATATTCGAAAGTACCACTTTCATGCTATTAGATGTTGACATATTAATTGTGCCGAACGCTTATCATTGCAATCTCCAATTGTCAAGTATGAATACTAATCTGAGATTCATCGTGTTGCTCGATGGACATTTTGTCCATGTAGATGACCAGTACAAGCGGCGAGGGAACAAAACCACTTTAAATATCCTGTGAATATTAAGTATCATGTACTACTGTTTGCTTCGATATGCAGAAGTACATTTTTACATGTTATGTTATATTATATTATCATTTTCATTTCATTATCAATTGCAAATATTAGTCGTGTAGAACTAATATTACAGGCAAAGTAGTGAAGTAGACAACATATTTCATTTACTCCCGATAGTTGAACTGTCCATAACGACATATTGTCTTTGTAAGTCTCGACAGTTCGTTGCAAAGCAAGGAATTAGACAAAAAATTCTCTTGTTAGGTGTAGTCCAACTGTTTGCTAGTATGTTTTAGTGGCTTTGCCAGCATATGTAAATCAAAGATAGATATGATTTTTAAATGCAATTCACTTAAATTCTATTCAAATGGTGGTAAGATAATGATATATTGTAGCGGTGTAGCAAAATCTGTCAAAGAGAAAATTAAATATCACATTCATAAAACAATTATGTTAATACAATAGAATTTGCGTAATTAAATCAATTCCATTCCCACATGCGCAATAAAATAATAAGGCAAGGGAAATGGGAGATGATCAGTTTCCATGTAGTACAAACCAAATTCTACAGATACCTAGTAGACCATTACCTCTATAGCTCATGTTTAAATAGAACCTATCTAATGTCAAATTTTTATAGTTCAATTTTATTTAACATTTCTTGACTCTCTTTCTGCTTCTCTCCTGAACAGAGTCCTGGTAGATGCTACAAGCACTCAAACACGTGTCGATCGCGTGCCTCTTTGTGTTAACAACATCGTCACCTTGAATGGATATGGTGGCCTCCATGGGTATGTCAGTGTCTACTACTATGCAAAAGTGGTATGAACTTTATTAGTTAGAGAAAATTTATCGAACTAGACATTGCTCCTTTGGGAAATATACTTGACATTGCTCCTCTGAGAAATGTGAACATGCAAGCACGTGTCTTCAGTAACTAGAAATTCGAAATTCATCTAAGGGAACAAGGAACTTGAAGAAAGCAAAAAGGTCAAATGATGATATGTCATACATTCATTCATAGTACACGTACATGAGAAGCTGAAAAAATTTGGCTTCTAGAACCAACTGTCGAGATAAGTGGCTCAACTGTAAAAAATGATAGTTTATCTCTACAGACAGTTCCATAATTGTGACGTTTACATTTCATGTAGTGGTGCTTGGATGATGATATGTCTTGCATTTCAATTCTAAAATCACACTTTTGAAGAGAAGTTGGACAAAATTTGGCTTACAGAACCAAATGTCGAGATAAGTGAATCAACTGTCGAGAATTTCAGAGTCTAACTGTAAAGAACGATAGTTCATCTCAAAGAAATTTTCCATAACTGTCGGTATTAACATTTACATTTCAAATTCATATTCGTATTGGTTTTCCAAAACATGAAAGATCAGGTTTTGACAAACATGATCAGTATAGTACTCATGGCTTCAAATAGAAGGTCTTTACATGTACTCCGCTACTATGTAAATATAAAGACATTTCCAATGATGAAAATAGATTGATCCAACACTTAAAGCAATATACAGCAAAATTTCCAAGGAAGAAAATAGAGAAGACTGGCAAAACTCAAGAACTAATATTCACACAAGAAATTTTGGAGTAAAAATAATGATTGCACCCGGACTAGCAAATTACATCATCTTAGAGGAAGGTGGGAATGAATACAGCTAAACTAAACAGATGTATATTCTATTTCGTCGGATTATGTGCGTTACTCAAGTTCAGCTTGCCATTTTTTTCAAAAAGACAACTTTGACTTATTTGGCAAAAAGTTGCTCGAGTTCACAATGAAAGACTTATTTTCAACCAAATGCATAAAAAATGCCATTTCAAATGACCCTGCATAATCATATAAAGACACATGGATGCTACAACATGTAAAATAGCCAAGCTTATTTGTGCATAGTTGACCAGAACATGCCCTAGTTCAATCTTGGCTCATTTCACAAATTCAAATGTTAAACCCAAACTCAATTTGTCCAATAATGACTAAGAAACATCTAAGCATTAAAGTCTAGTTTAACACAATAATGGGTCAATTAAAAATTAAGATCCATACAAACCTAGTATTAATCAAACACAAAGATGGATAATTTAAATTTTACTTTTAGACCTAGGGCAAATGAAACAAGAAAAAAATATGAAGAAAACACGATCCTCACCCGTTGGATCCAAATGGAATGTTTAAAATAGAAAGATTACCACTGTCTTTGGATGATCATCAAAACTCCAAATTCGAAGCACTGATTCAATAATCGATCCCTTGAACATTATTTACATGAAATAAGGGTGAAAAACATAGTTATAAGAAAAAATTCATAGATAACATACATAAGTCCTAAGTTTCGCATTTTGCTAGAACTACAAAAAGAAACAAAAGAAATAAAAAAAAAATGAGGCAAATTGTACCAATTCAAGAAGATGAAGTTGAACATAAACTAAATAACACAACACCCCTAAATGCGAAAAATCAGATGAAAAGAGGGCAAAAAATGCAAAAAGAAAGGTAAAAAAGCAAAGTTCAAGAGTGTAATGGCGATCTCCGTTGGTGGTGGGCTTTTGAGAATTCGAATGAGAGAGAGGATGTTAGTTTAGGGATAGATGAGAGTTTGAATGATAGAAATAGACCAATTGAGTTGTATTTTTATTTTTTTGTGTTTTCACCCTTTTTTTTTTTTTATCAAAATCTGAAAGTTGAGGTATTTGGATGTGACATTTTT
>CAIGRK010058456.1:0-11985 GCA_903798315.1 Fraxinus greggii | reverse complement strand
CTTTAAAATAGAGAGCGTCTCATGCTTAAAGAGCCTCTTGGAGATGCTCTTAGTAACATTCATCTTTCTACCGAAACATGAGTGACCATCAAGCCTCTAATCTACTTTTAAGTACTCTACATTTAATTATTTCCCATGATATACATGCACAACAGCCTAGTTCACAAATCAATAACATTTACCATATTAAAGAGAGCCAATATTTCACCTGTTGGTTTGGTACTCTCCCTGTTGAAAGGGCTTGATCCTCCACCAACTTAAAAGCAGACCAGACAGACTACTTGTGAATCACTCTCATGTCCTTGAATGCAACCATTTCTGGCATTCCGTGCCTTAGTCCATTTACTCAATACAAGTGATCAGGTCATCCGATTGCCAAGCATTGAAGTCCTTAAAAGTAGGTATCCTCTCTAAGTCACACATGATTTTCCTATTTCACCATTGATATTTTTAGTATCAACTGTGCCATATAAGTCTCTTCAACCAAATTTAAATCCCATTAGCCCAATTATATAGATTTCCAGAATTTGGCAAGCGGGTCTTTGAATCTTCATAACCATTGTCGTACTGAGGAAGTCCCAATCTCTCATTTCTGAGTAATTCTGCCATACCTAAATTATTCTCACCCTGCATTGTATTCCACCCATCCCAATGGCCATTGGATGTCATAGCATTTCTAGGCTGACGAAGAGTGAACTGGGAAAATGGGGACAGGTTGTTGGCTAGGGTTTGCTCTAGTACTCTAGAAGGAACTCCATAAGCATCACCAAGGGGAGAATAACTGTCATCCAGGTCCATAAATCTCTGGTCTTGATGCGTAGGAACTGATGTTTGCAACAAGGACTGGAATCTTAATTCTTCGAGTGTACTATAATGTGGTGAATAACTTAATCTTGCACCCAAGCTTGAGCTGTTGATGCTACCAGGAAGTATCCCTTTGCCAACTGCCAAAATTGCAGGATCCATAAACTCAATTTCACCATTACTAATAGAATCACTGCTTGGGGATGCCTGATACTGATTTCTTGGCAAAAGCAAAGCATCGGGCATATAATTTCCTGCACAAGACGGAATAAAATGATAATTCAAAATCAAACACAAGATTTTTTAACATGAAATAAAACCCAAAAATAGAAAGTGCTAGGCATGAATTAACTGACCAGAGGAGGGTGGGTTAAAAATCTGCCCTGTCTTCTCTTGAGAAATAAAACCAGGGGGTGGTGCCCTACTAGGCACTGAGAAACCCGGGGGGGCAGAAACTTGAGATTTTGAATCTGTTAAAAGGCATCCGGAAAAGATGTTTGAGAAAGAAAAATAGGAAGCTATATAAGAAAAACGTGCGTGCACAGCTAGCATCTTCAAAATAACTTGATAAAATAAAAGCTCTAATTTCAAACAAGGAAAGCCTTTCAGTACACAATACACCATTCAGCATAAAAGGATTACATGAAACATAGATCGGTCCATCAATTAAAATCTAATGTATAAAAGGACCCCTGAAATACTCTCATGAGGCACAAGAATATAAGGATCAAGAAAGAACTAAACTGAACATATATATACTACGTAAGTGTCAATTTCCATGACAAGGTTAGTAATACATCCAAGAAATCCAAAAAAAAAAAGTTGAGTGCAAGTCAACAACAAACTATGAATAAATTTCGATCAAGAATCAGCAACGAATAAACTTCACTAAAATCCGTATAAATCGCAACTCACCAGGAAGCTTGTTAGAAGAGATATAAGAATGACTGCTGGCAAAATTATCCGACTCCACACCATTAAATAAAGATAGCTTATTGTGAGAACCAAACTTTTCAAGATGAAAGCTGTTGCTGCTTGTGAAATCATTACCAAAAGAGCGGTCCTTAAGGGCTTGCTCACCATAATTGATAGTTAGTCCAAAGTCAGATGCTCGGTTCATAGGTTCCTCCTCTCTAGCAAAAGAAAACCTTGATTGATTGCTATTCTGGATTTTCCGCGAACTAGGTACTCCGAAAGGCCCTTGTCGTTCATCAGTTTCACCAAACATTTTAGCCAGGTTCTGAGGTGAAGTTATTGAGTTATCCCATGAATAAGAGTCCATCGACAAAATATCTGATATTATGCTGCTCTCCCCCATTTCAACTGCAGCAGGATGACCATGACAGTCTGCTTCACCTTTGAATCTTCCCAGAAGTGAACTTTTATCCTTATTACTTGGAAACAAATAAGTATATTCAACATCATTCACTAAATCAGAAGAACTACTGAGTTCATTCTTGGGATGTCCATTTGACATAACAGGATTACTAGAAGCAGATACTATCAAATTGTCTTTCGTATATACAATTTGCCTATCAACATTGACCCTGACTGAAGCGTCAGAATTATAATGTGTTGGAGAATGAATATTAGAATGTTTTGAAAGATGAGAAGAGAGAGAAAAGTCCGGTATACTGTTTCTGTTAGAAGCGAACTCGTGATCTTTGAGTCTTTGTTTATCAATCGATAATAGATTATCTTCCATCGCAAGCGAGTCAACTTGCGAGACTTGCATCTGTGTTTCCAATTTCATCTGAGATTGACTATTTGAGGCATAATCCTCATCAATCGGTAATGCAGATTTTCCAGAGGTCTGTGATATCAATGATTCTCCAATGTGCTCAGCATAGCCATTCTCCAACTGTTGATGTCTATCAATGCTCATAGAAAAAATTTCAGAGCATACATTTTCAATTTTTCCATCCATAGAATCATTGGAATCTGTGTCTGAATCAGGTCCACAAGACTTTAGGGATTGATTAACTAAATCATTGGTCCCGGGTGGTATGCAGGCATCTCCACCTATGTCCGTGGATGTAGGTTGACCATGTTGCCTGTTTATTGGTGAAGTAACAGGAAGTACAGACAAGGAGGAACTGTTCAAAATAGTTCTGCCATCTGTGCTCGAATCCTTGTTCACAGGTTCTCTGGTTTCCAGTTTGCTTTTGTCTCGACTTGTGCCGCTTTCTTCACTAGGAACCAGCTTCTTTTCAGCGTCACTATGCAACGAAGAAACCTGACTAGAGCAAGCGACTGCAGTAGAAAATGTCACCGGTCCATTGCAGGCATTAGGTTTCTGCTTATGTAGTCCAGTGGAACATGGCATACTTGTGGACAAGGGTTGATTATTGGAAGCACGAGTCCCCCTAGTGAAGGCAATTGAATGCTGAGAAATAGTGACATGCAAATTGAAAGAGACAACAGATCAGTAATTCACGTACCACAAGGCTCCAGCAGGAAGAGCAGCAGATCTACCAGAGCTGCTATTTGGTGGAGAAACTCTAATGCTGGTCGCCGAATTCTGCACGGTGAGAAAATTTTTGTTAGCAGGAAAAACGCAATCCGGATATTTCAGCAGCAATCACTGCCCAGATCACAATTTCCACATGAAATACAAGGTAAAATTCCAAAGCACAGTACCATATGATAGTTTTGTGACAGATGTTAGTACGACAAATGACTACTATTATATTTCCACAGTATGTTAAAGACTTCACGCAGTGAAATTTTGTAAAAAGAAAAGTGGTTCCGGGGGAAAAGAAAAACTTACATTTGTCTGTGTTGCAGTTTTACTTGAAGGCTTCCCAGAAGAAACATGGCTACTATTGCAGTAATCATCTGCTGGGGCTGGTAAAACATTTCCTGAATGCCGTTGCACACTATTTGTTGCACCACTAATTTGTTGAACCCTACTTTAAAATCATTAGCTAAGTTAATCACCTACTCACCGAGTTGTCACAGAATAACCAATAAAAAAATCCAACAAAAAGCTGAACATATAATTATTCTACAGATATAGCTGACCACTCTGTAATCACAAGTTTCGACGAGCAAAAACAAGAAGACAAATTAACTATGAGAAAAAGAAATCGCAAAACTAATATGCCAGTATGCATCTCTTTCAAATACTTGTGCATATAAAAATAATAAAATGCCCCTCTCCCTCCCCCTGCCCAAGAAAAAGAAAAAAACAAAAAACTCCAAATTTAGTGCTTGTTTGACTAAGCTTTCAAGTGATTATAAGCAATGGGTCCCAAAGAACGCATGGTTTAAAAGTAGGGAAAAGTTGTCTATCCTAAGGAATGTGTGGTTAAAAATTATGTTTGTCCAGCTTATAAGCACTTAAAAGCTTCGTCAAACATACACCTTAGATTAACAAAACAACCCCCACCCCACAAAATTAAGAAACTCCAAATCGAGAGGGCAAGACCATAAATTTCATCCACACAGAGCAATCAAGTTTTCGACTTGAAGATAAGCTCCAACAAAACTCACCGATAAAAGACAACAAAGAAACTTCTCGAACCACTGGAACAGCTCTTTTTAATAAAAAACACCGTAATTGGGGCTCCAAGAAAATTGCATAGGAAGTGGAGTCTTCCATCAACATGTAACCCAGTAAAAAATAATAAAAATACAATGTACTAATTCAGTCTTTGCCAGGAAAAAAGGTGCTGCTTAGAACTTCAATTTTTACTCTACAAGTGCTGAGATTACATTCTCACTTGAGACCCACAGAGGCATCTCAAACCATGAATTGACAATCAATGAAATTTCAACCATTACATGTATAAAACAGCTTTTCTATTCTAATATAACTTGACTAATAACATAAAAATTCCATAAATGAACTAAATCGACAACTGCACGATGTTTGATCATCAAGCAACAAGCAGATGCTGAATAAAAGACAGCTGAGTCCAAGGGGCAACATGGGGCATTTACTACTTTCATCACAGATATAATAAGAATATAACGAAAAAGGAAAATATATAACTGGGTGCATACTGATATAAAAATACCTCGTGTAAGCGGATATTATTTCGTCCTTAGTAAAACTATCCTCTTGTGAACCAATCTCATGCAAATATAGGCAATCAGGGTTGCTGCACGGCTGGACAATAAAACAAATGATTTGTTATGAGACACTGTTTGACACCAATATGGTACATGTACATATTTGAGTATATATGTAATGTGGAAATATCCAATAACCAGTAGGCAGTTCTTGATTTAGAAATGATTCAGAGATCATACCACGTTTCTCAGCCATGCATGACAGTATTTAGTTGTTCCAAAGCATGCCCTGCAACATGAAACTTCAAACAACCATCCAACAACTCAAAAAGAGAGAGCACATATCTAGAGTTACACTCGCCTCAAAGATCTACCCTCCAAAATGAATCCATGTACAGACTGGATGCATCGTACTGCTTCTTCCTCCTTTGAATAAGTTATATATCTAGGCCAAAAGAAACAAAAAAAGGCAAGACAGGAATAAGCTCAAATAATTCATGACTAAATGAAATATAAAACTATACTGCACTGTAAAAAGTATATCATACACGAGAGTGAGATATACGACACAGGTATGAAGATATGGGATATGCGGTCAATGTTTCACCAACATGCAGACAAAATTGGGCATATAACATTTTCAATGTTCATTTGCTGCAAAAGTAATTTAAGTGGATTAAAAAAAATCCATTTTTAACACTTGTGCACATTAAACTAAAACAACATATCATGTTCATTTCCAATGGAACTCAAGATTTACACATCAGGTATACGTAATCGTCCTGCTCCGAGGCTCCAAACCCATCCTATGTCAGACCAACTTCAAACAAATTTGGAGTATACTTCAATTATCAGTATAAAATGTCCTACATAACTTCTAAGAGATTAACACCAAAATCATCAAAATTTGAACTTGAACGCTACAACACTTTTTAAGAAAAATAATTTGGCATCATTAGAAGGAACTTACACACTGCATGTACTATTTGGAAACTGTTGTATAGCACCTGCTGCTGTCCGGGATATAGACACCTTCAGCACCTTTCCATACTGACCAAAATATTCTTTTTGCTGGAGAAGCTGGTTGAGAACAAATCAACAGTATTGAGACCATGAGAAGAGGAGGAAGAAAGGGAACAAGCAAATGAGAGAAGAGGCACTTACGTCTTCATCTGCTAAATTAACTGGCAACCCCACAACATAAACAAGATTCCTTTGGACCACTCTCACACTACTAAGTTGCTTCCTTCCTTCCGACATTTTGCTCTTTCCCTTTTGAGACTTTAACTTTTTCTCCGAACTCATCTCAGAAACCAACCTGTTAGGATGATCATGGAGATCATCATGATAGCAGAGAACGACATAATCCCCTTGCTCAATGAGCAAGAGTTTTCATGGGAGATTTCCACTTAAATACCAATAGTAAATTACCTTTCACAGTTTGCTCCAGTTCCAACAATCTTTTCCTTGTTATAAGGTGCACGGCATGCTGGACACCGGCCTTCTGTCTCATCTTTCTCAGCCATATCCATAATATGATGCCAGCACCAAACACAAATCTGCAAAGTTGCAAAAACATATAGAACTCCAATAAGCAGAAACATAGTTGTATACATGAGCAAGACCAAATTGAAAATATCCCTGTATAGGACATCGTGGGTTAAAATCAAAAATTTGATAATACAACTAGCAGAAACTACCTAAAGAGCCACAACCAACTGCCACAACATTGTGTGTAATCTTCTAAGGGAGAGAGGGAAAAAAAAAATGGGGACACTGAAACTTCAGCATCTTCTTTCCACAGTAAATTGGGTTTCCCTTTAAGCACAAATATTCAGTAGTGATCTCAAACTGACACAAGAACAAATTGCTGTGTATTTCTTTAATTTAATATTTTGGCTGGCCATCTATAAAATTACAGATCAAATCATGGAAGCGGATTTTTGGCAAGCTCAAAGAAATCATAGTTCATCTTTCCAGAAACTTCCAATCGACTGGGTAAAGAATTTTCCAATTAATTTTTAAAGCCACCTGCTTTCTTCTAAAATTGTGTCTATAAAAGCATAAGGTTAGAGCATTAATCATATCTTCCACCACAAAAACCTGATTAAGACATTCCATAATAAGATCCTTAAAACAGGTTGGAAATGGACTTTATTTCTAGATCATCGCTCACTGCTCAATACTTTAAAAAATTCCTTCCAGATGTGCTAGTGGGATGGAGAAGTGGCAATTTTCTTCCAGCCAATTGGTTTCCACATCTACCCACCACTCAAATAAAAAGAAATTACCGAAAACAGACACTCTCGAAAAGAGAACAAAAGGAAAAAGGAACAATCATAATGGACATCCCCATTTCCCTACAGCAGTTGTTTGGAGAGATAGCTGAAAGAGAATTTTTTACCCAATTGATAGGCGCATACATTCTAAGAAAAAATTTCAGTTATCCTTTAATATTGAAGA
Source organism: Fraxinus greggii (assembly GCA_903798315.1). Lineage (NCBI taxonomy): Eukaryota > Viridiplantae > Streptophyta > Magnoliopsida > Lamiales > Oleaceae > Fraxinus > Fraxinus greggii. Next base: position 4,701 of record CAIGRK010058456.1, on the reverse strand, counting down.
AATTACAACTCAGATAGAAAGTCGCCTTATTATACTTATCACTCAATCTAAACAAAGCATCCTTGAACTTAATTAAGATTCTGGTAAGCTAATATCAATCCCAAAATAATTCTATAATCACCAACAAGAGACTTTTACTGCTTATATAACCTTAATTTAATCTACATTTTCATCACAATGCACGAACACATTTTCTAATTTTTAGTCAGTCTTGCACCGTGAAGACACAGAGCGAGAAGAACTAATGGCAATTATGTCTTCGTAGTTATCACTCATGCCGAATTCAGAGTAGAGAAATGAATAAGGACCGAGTACCAGTAGTAAAATGTGATCAGAGTTGAGTAATGAGATAAGGACCAAACACTGGCAGTGAAACGTGGAAAAGGTGGGGGTCAGTGGTGATGCACCTAAAGGGCATTGTTTCATAAGAAAAATTTTGGTTCCAGAAATGCTGATTACATATCACATGAAAGCATGCACACGGGCACACAAATAGAGAACCATAAACTATACTAACAACTTTTACTAGGGTATTTCTTGTCATTAGATTTAGAACTAGACAACGTCAGCCTATTATCTCATTCACTAGGTCAATGAAACAGAAAATAAAAATTTATAAGCTATTGTTCATAGCACGTCTATACATGCTCGGAAGTATTTCATGTCATGATGTTAAAAAAAATTATTATGTTTAGGCCATTTCAGGCATAACCAACTTACTAGTGCTTCAACATTCATTTTGATATATTAAAAAAGATACTCAAAAGAGCTTCCATTCCTATCCTACTTAGATGCCATAAAGTCTCTGTCACGCTGAAATTAGATGGTGTAAAATCTAAAGCTGGAAAGCGTAGAAATGATGGATAAAAAATGACGGTTGTCTCACACAAATAGGTCATAAACAACAACTGTAGGACTCTCTATCTCCTTGTTCTGTCCTTATTTGTCTCCTGGTAACAAATCGAACATATGCTAATGGGAATTGAACCAAGTTTATACCAATCCCAGGTTCACAATTTTAATGTGACTACCATTTGTTAGAATTTGGGTATGATGTGAATTCTTTGTTGAAAATAGTTGAAAATTCTATTCGGAATGCTTTTGAAATCCTATTTTAAGTCTATTCGGCAAATTCTAGTTGAAGTTCTATTTGGAAGCCTTTTGGGAGTTGCATTTTGTGTTGGATTTGAAAAAAAAAAAAAAAATTATAACCGTGGATGTTCGGACCAGCTTGCGCGCACCTCGACTAATCCCACGAGATGTTGGATTTGAAAATATCAACATAAGAAAACTTTCAGACATTCTATTTCATCCACAACTATACTTCTAGGGCTTGAATTGTTTCCTATATATATATTTGACTCTTCTCTACAATTTAGTTGGGGTTGTTTTTACCCCATTATAGGTTGTTAACCTCATTATATGTTGGTTTAACCTTATTGGAGGTTTATTTATCCTCATTATTAGTTAGACAAATTGTAAACACAAATCATTATAATTCTTTCACCATATTTCAGTGAAACCTCTTTTATTCTACAAATTATATTCTTCTTGTGAGTTGGTAATCTTTACTTCATATTGTGCCTATAATCTCGTATCGTATTCAACAAATTGGTATCGAAGTTATCCGGTATCATTTTCTCTTTTCAAAACAAACTGGTATTAGAGCCAAAGGATTGGAAATTCTTGGGAGATTGAGGTTTTGATCAAGTTAAAAAGCTTAGCTTGATATTTTGTGATGGCAACCATGAAGTTTGATGTTCCGCTATTGGATTGCAATATAAGATTTTCGTTGTAGCAAATTAGAAGGCGAGCAGTGCTCGCTTATATATGATTGATTTTGTTGTTTTCTTTTTTTGCCTACTTCATATTTGTTGTTTAAAGGCATAATCTTATATAGTCGTGATCTCACCATTGAAGAAGTTAATGATGCTCTGTATTCGAATGAAAAGATGAAGCGTCTCGTTGAAACTAAGGCTCATGGAGATGGGTTTGTTCCTGATGATGGTTGTGCAAGGAGCAAACTAAGGTCTAACTTCCACATTTATTGCAACAATTTTGGGCACTTAATTAAGGATTGCTATAAGTTGCAGAATATAGAAAAATTGGATGCAACTTTTTAGAAGGGAAAGCAATTAGATACTTCAGGTGGAGCCATTGTTAAATCTTTTCATAGTGATGGAGAACTTTTTTTACTTATGTCTGATTACGACTCCAAACCTGACAAGACTTGAATTTTTGATGCAGCTTGCAATTTTCATATGACTCCTAATCGAGATTTGTTTTCAAACTATGAAGAAGTTACAAAGGGCGTTGTGATGACCAGTAATAATACACCTTGTCGGATAGCTAGTTTTAGCCAGATCGGAATAAAGATATTTGATGGGACGATTAAAACACTTGATGCAATGAGACACGTTCCAGATCTGAAGAAAAATCTATCTCCTTAAGTACTCTTGTTCAAAAGATCAAAAGATTACAGGTATACTGTTGAAGGTGGAGTCCTGAAAGATAGTAAAGGAGTCCGTGTTTTGTTAAAGGGACATAGAAATCCCATGTATATATCTTGCATTATTATACAGAATCTTTGAGCAATCAACATATTTTAAGAACTCGGGTGGATTTAGAGTTGGATTCTATACCATTAGAGTCTAATTTGAGGCCTTCTTTTAAGGAATACATCTCAGTTGAATTTAGAAGTTATTGTAAATCCGCCTTACCACCATCATTGGGGTGTCATTGTATTCAGTTGCAAGTAATAGACCCATCTTTGGCAATAAGATTCCACATAGGTACAACTCTGATGATTTAATTGATGGTTTGAATGCGATTAAAGGTGTTGATTATAGCCAAGATCCTTTTTGATGCATTCAATTGTGGTTCTGTTACAAGACTCGTTTCAGCCTTATTTGGTGATCATTAGATTACTTTTGCCCATAGTTGGGGTGGAGAATATTTCCAGTTGAAAATTTTAAAGAATTTTGTTTGCATTTTTGTAAGAGTTGAGATTTATTCTTTGCGGTGGAAATTGTCTCCAATTGAATAATTCTTGAAATTTGTTTATTGCAATGGAATTCGTGTCAAGATAGAGATTGTTAAAATTTGGATGTGACTCAAATTCTTTATTGAAGATAATTGAGATTTCTACTTACAATACACGTTACGAGGAATTTTATTTGGAATGCTTTTGGAATCCTATTCGAAAACTATTTGGCAAATTCTGGTTGAAGTTCTATTTATAAGCCCTATTGGGAGTTGAAATTTGTATTGAACTTGAAAAGATCAAGATAAGGAAACTTTTAGACATTCTATTTCATCCACAACTCTAATTATAGGGCTTGAATTGCTCCCTATATGTATATATTAGACTACGCTCTACAATTTAGTTGGGGTTGGTTTTACCACTTTATGGGTTGTTAAATATTATAGGTTGGTATAAACTTATTGGAGGTTTGTTTATCCTCATTATTAGTTAGACAAATTGTAAACACGAATCATTGTAATTTTTTCTCCATATTAGAGTGAAAACTCCTTTACTCAGCAAATTATATTCTTCTTGTGAGTATGTAAACTTTACTTTATATTGTGCCTATAATCTCGTATCGTATTCAACAAATTGGTATCGAAGTTACCCGGTATCATCTCCGCTTTTCACAGCACCATTAAACTTTTTGCGCTATTGGCATAAGATGTTGAATTCCATACAATTCAAAAATGGGGCACAATTTTTTGGCAATTTTAAGGCAGTAAAAACTAAAATATGATGAAAGAGAAGAAGTAATTACCTCATAGCCACACTTGCAAGGTTTCAATTGCTGATCAGTCAAATCCATCTCCTCAGCGCAAAGGGGGCAAGTCTTTTCTCCTTCATCGCCCATGGTTGCTTAAAAAACCATGAATATCGAATAATTAGATTTTACGGTAATTAAAACCCACTTTTACCAACCCAACCCAACCCACCCAATCCAAACTCAAATCCTTAAAACTTATAATCCGGGACCAAAAAATTTCACCCGCATTTTAACAATCAAAATCACCCCACTCTCAAATAATAAATACAAATAAAATCAATTATTTAATCAATCAATTAAAACCAAATTATATCAATCCAGATGTATTATAAAATTGAGCTCCGTTTGACAAGCTCAAATTTTAGACTTACGAAAATCCAATTAAAGAAAAAAGAACACTCGCAAGCCGCAACGGGACTTAAATTAAAAAACAAAATTCCAATAAAATATCGTTCTCTCTTTTTCCGACAAAAAAAAATAGGGATCTAGATAGGAAATTGAAATTAGAGGTGTAAGAACTTACAGTGGATGATCGAGAAAGGGATCTGAGATAAAAAAGCTATATGAGGGAGGGAGAGAGAGAGAGAGAGAGACACGGAGACGAGTGTTCGGAGAGAGGGAGACGAGTAGGATAGAGAAAGGGGATGGGGGAAGAGAAGGGTCGGCTTTTATTTGATGTGGTGTTGCGTTTCGGGTTGGGATATGATTTCAGTCTCGGGTTATGTCACGGGTTTGAGATCTTCAGGTTTTGCACGCAAGTACGTAATCCGTTGCAAAGGTCAAATACCATTCAGTCAAACCCAGAGCTTGTTGAAGCTCTTTTTTTTGCCAAAAATGTATTTGATGTTTCGCGTAAAATGCGCTAATAATTAAAAGGAAAGTTAGATGATTGTGTAAGGAACAAACCTTT
>CAIGRK010058431.1:0-10834 GCA_903798315.1 Fraxinus greggii | reverse complement strand
TTTTTTTTTTTAACAATTGTGTCTATAATTTTTTTCAAAAAAAAAAAAAGGAAATAGCAAGAGAACCAAAACCCACCTAAATGGTGGGAAAGAAAATTCATCAAAAAGCAGGAAAAAGTGCACGTGTGAAGGAAAGTGGGAAAATGATTTCCATAGAAAATTTCTCCCATCAAACAAGGCAAAAGCTAGAAAATGGAAAATAAATTCTTAGTTCTAGGGAAAACAAATGCTATCAAATAGGCCCTAAATGAAAGTCCTTGTACAGAGTCATCTATATCTTGTACGTTAATGTCTTTAATATCACAATTCTGATTGTGTAAATTTCGCGGTCTTGTTATAGTTATCAAAAAATAGCATCTTCTAGTAGATATTTATCAATCTTTAGTGACTTTAATAACATAACTCAAAAAAAAAAATGGATTTTGTTATTATTTTCTTCAAGAGTCTCGTACACAATTTATAACATATAAGAATATTATTTTGAGGGTAAATATCGTGTAGGTCATTACATGAAAAATATGAATTATTAAAACCTTATTATAAAAGTCATTATAAATAATTCTAATATAAGAAAAAGAGTACATTATTCTTATGATTACGTGACAAAAGTTTTCTCATCAACAATAATGAAGAAAAAATCAATGGGACAAGATTTTAGTCAAGAAAAAAGAGTACAACACATTTATTCATCTCACAATAATATCATTTGAATTATATATTTTAAGCATATTAAATTCTTCATATGTAATATTAATAATCACGTTAGGTGAGTTGGATATAACAACGTTTATTACACACATATCGAATTTTATTTACCTTTAGTATAACAAGATATTGACTTCTGATTGCATTCACTACATGATAATTTATTTATTTATACAATTTTTTATGTTGAGAGTCGTGAATTATATGTCACCACTTTATTTTTCTTATTTTCATTTTTTTTTCTTAAAACACACATTTAGGTGTTCAAACTATAAGTCAAGACACTTCAAATTTCTCTAATAAGTTCAATTTTATTAGGATTGCGTCATTTTATTTGGTCAATATTTTCTTCAATCGATATACTTTGACGGATTTGTTTCGATAGTCTTGCTATTCATGATACGAACCAATATATCATGTACAAAAGTATCATCGAATACTTTTTCATTTCGATTCAATTTTTTTCTAGAATGACATAACTTATTGAGATATTTCACTTTCAATATTTCAAGTACTTACATTCTTCTGAGGTTTTTTAATTAGTTATGTCTATATAGTTTCCAAGAGTATAAATCTCCTAAATGAAACCATCTTTATTATCTTCTCCTTTTTTTCTGAGAATTTTTTTCTTTAAAATCGAATTCACAACACTTCATGGTGTCACTTATGTAATACTAATAGTTTGCTCTCATAAGACATCAATAAAAGACGAGTATCTATAGATGGTACATGAGATTTTACAAATCTCTTATAGGTTTGTAAATGCATCTTGAAATTGAATTACCTTCTCATATTGTCAAGTTCGAGAATAAAAATGAAAAAATATGATGCATAATATATGTTGGTGTCAAAACACAATACCAACTCGAACTTACCTTAATTTCAGATTGAGAGCTTGTGAATATTCAATAGTTACTTTAAGGAGAAGGGGCTAAAAGATCACCAAGTGAGTTCAAGCTATGAGCTCTACCAAGTTAGATCAAATCGTCCAATAACGGCCAGCTCGACCTATGACAAATAGCTCTCTATGTCAGGTCAGCTTGGCCATATTAGGCATCATTTGGAAAAAAATCATCATTGCTTTTTTGCTACTCATGCCTTATCCATGATATCACTGATTTCCATACGACCATTTTTATAACAACATGTGACACTCATGATGATTGTGCCTTACCTTCAATCAACAGAAAGCTTGCCCTAATTACATACCACCTCGACATCATCATGAGTTGACGTTAAAAGGAACAATCAAGAGTTAGAAAGTTGCATCAGAGGTCCATCAAAAACTAGGCTGACGTAGCTAGAGAGTTTTTGTCTCAGTTCATGGGCTCAAAAGCTCGAACAATGCCCAAGGAACGCCTAGTGAGCATTAAACAAGGACGCAATGAATCTTTGAAAAGTTAACTTAGCATGTTCAATAAACAGTTTATGGACGTAGAAAGGATATCAAATGATGCCGTCTTTATGGCTGTCCTCTTTGGAATAAGGTCGAAAATGGCTTCTGGTGGTTAGTTCATGAGGATGGACCTAAGATCTCTCATGAGTTCCAAAGTTGGGCAGAACCGCATATTGGAGTAGATTAGGCAACCTCAAACCAGGAAGAAGGAAAGGTTGACCTCAATTATTTAGTTCATCCTAAAAATAAAAGGGTAGACGAAAGATCGAAACTTGAACGAAGAAAAGAGGTGCAGAGCAACCTCGCTCATATCCAGAAAGATTCTAAGAGTACTATCCTCTAAATACAACCAACAGAAGGAGTCTTTATGCAAGTAGGGGGAGGGGCAAGGAGATATTCCTTAGAACTTTTCCCTTAAGAAAGAACTTAATAGGTCCCAACCAACGTAAGTAATGTCGTTACCATATGATGGCGAGTCACAATACCAAAAAAATTCGAGACCTCAAAGAGTAAGTGGAAGTCCTGATTGGCCATGTCTACTCTAAGAATTTATGATTAACCTCAAGGAGATGACTCGGACATCTTCAATGCAGGCACCACCTCCACAATAGTAGAAGAAAGTTTCACAACCTCCTCCACATACAATAAAGAGGTCTACATGGTAGAATCTGCTCTAACCATTAGATCCCAGGGTACGAATATGTAATAGATGAGTTGAACCGGTGAAAGTATTGGATAAAATTTAGGTCAGCTCAAAATTCATTCTCTCGAACTTAGATGACTTCACTTGGAATCACAAAAGCTATGGAGGAAATTGATCCAAAGGTCATTGGCCACATGCTCAACATCGATCTCGTAGCTCGATCGAAATAGCAAAGGAGAAGACCATTTAAACAAAATGAACAAAGCATATCTAAACAATAGTATACGAACAGAAAAGTGTCAAAGTACTATAATCAAAAAATATGCAAAAGAGAGTTTGACGTCGGCGACCTCGTACTTAGGAAGATCTTCCTTGCTGCAAGAAAGTCGACCTTGAGCTTAGTGCAACTTTCAAAATTAATACCATCGATGTTAGCATGGTGTATCCTCATCCTCGAGGTATGCCTATGTATTGAGGAAAGGCTAATTAATGCATACAAGTGTTCAATAAGATTCTTAAGCTTTAGTTGACCTTCTCGAAAGCCTCAATGATATTCCAATTGTTCAAGGCGAGCCTTCTCTCATCTTATTGAGGCAAGTACATAAGACCTGAAAACAACGAAGCTAACTCATAAGATCTCATCTTATTGGGGCGAGTGCATAAGACCTTGCAATGACAAGGCTAACCCGTAAGACCTCACATCATTAATGCGAGCTCATAGACCTCGTAACATAGGAGATCTCGGTATAAGAATACCTCATTAGCAAGATATTATTAATGTTAAACATTTCATGATATAATTTTTAGTATTGCTCATCTATATTATCATTGAACCGCATCATCTGCATAACACATATCGTAACATATACATCACATTTCCATTCTTACTTTTCATTATCATCTATATAAACAAAGCTTGCTCTTTAAAAACACGATACAAAATATCGCTCTTCAGCGGCACAAAGCATGCTCTTCAGTAGTACAATACAAAAGCCCGCTTTTCAGTGACACAAAGCTTGCTCTTCAACAACATCATCTAAGGTTATAAGTGTTGCAACACTGGGACAATGCACCCTCTTCAGCTACCTAAATCCTGCTCTGGAGCAACACATTATGAGATTGTAAATGCTGCAACACTTAGACAAAGCCTACTCTTCAGCAGCATAATCTAAGGTTGTGAGGGCTGCAACATTTAGACAAAGCCTGTTCTTCACGGCATAAACCCTGCTCTTCAACAGCACAATATAATATTGTAAGTGCCATAAGCCAGCTCTTCAACCGTACAAAACATGCTCTTTAGCAGGATGATCTAAGGTTGTATAGTACTACAAAGACAAAAATCTGCTCGTAGTCCTCTCTTCGGTCCATTTTGTCTCAAGCCTCATTATGGTGAGCTATTCACTCTTTGGCAATTTAGTACATGACAAGGACATCATCTCAGATCCTGTGGTTGTTCTCCACCTTAGTGTTCACCTACGCACAGTTCAAAAAAATAGAAGAAGTCAAATAACTCTACATAAATGAACTCAAAACATTAAGACCCCACCTGGAATTGGAAGGGAAATTCTATAACAAAGTTCGACTTGGAAAAGGCTGGAGATACTGATCATACCTCATTCCTAAACTAATTCGTGACTTAGTGAATCTCAAAAAGCAGGATCGTAAGTACTTCGAACTGGAAAATAAAGGTCAAAACTTCACTCATGTGAATGTCGAGACCTTTGGGGACATTTGTTGGTGTTTAAACTCACAAAATCAACTTGGACTTACCTTAATTTCAGAATGAGAACTTGTGAATATTCAATAGTCACTTCAAAGAGGATGAGCTAAAAGATAACCAAGTCAGTTCAACCTATGAGCTATACCGAGTTAGGTCAACTTGTCCAGTAAAAGTTCAGCTTGACCCATGACAAGTCAACTCTCTATGTCAGGTCGATTGGCCATATTCGCCGTCATTTAGAAAACATTATTGTTGTTTTATTGCCACTTGTGCCTTATCCATGGCATCATTGATTCTCATATGACCATTCCTATAACAACACATGGCACTCATGATGATTGTGCCTTACTTTCAACCATTCAAAGGCTTGCAATAATTACTCACCACCTCGGCATCATCATAGCTGACCTCGAAACGACCAATTAAAAGTTAAGAAAAACGTGGGCAATGGCAAACAATTCAAGAAAGACATTGTAGATAACTTATTTTTGGAGGCTAATTAGCAGTTTTGGAAGTCTAGAAATATGATCAAATGGTTCCCCAATGGTAGGGGGAAGGATATATAATACACATTCTACAAGCTTTCTTTTCAGTATAAATTTCTCTCACTTTTTTTTTTTTTAATTATTTCAGCAATTCACCTAATACAAATCGTCAATTAAGTTGACGAAGATTGACCTTGTCATTTTTATGACGTCAACAATGTATTATTTTAGCTACAAATTTTTCATTCTAATGCTAAGAAATCAATTTAATCTGCAAATTGCTTTATAAAATATCATTTCCTTACAGCTTAAGATATTTTTATAAGGGTTCAAACAAAACATAATTTTTTATGTCCATCTTAGTGCGTTGTGGTTTAGCAATAACACATATACAACACTATAAAAAAATATAAGATAAAATATTAGGCTGTAAACAAAATCCTAATATAGTGGGTAACATTAATGTTGGCATAATGCTATAATTTTGCAGCATATAAAATAACATTCCTTAGACAGATATGGAAATAACTTTGTACTCAATAGTAATAATTTAAAAATTAATTGGAGGTGTTTAATAAATAATAGTGTTAAATATTTTATTGCCATTCCAACTAAAAATTATGAAAAGGTTGAGATTTAAACTCAATAGCATTAACTAAAAAAACATTCTTGATTTTTTTAATCTAAATATTATGCTCATAATTTAAAATTTGAGCAAATAATCGTGCAATTTTCATGTTGTAAATATATAATGACATACAATTATCTAGTAAATATATTTATTAGATTTAGTCACAACTTTAACTAGTGATGATCAATGATCAATTTATAATATTTAAAACAAGAGTTATATGTAAATTCATTAGATCAAAAAATCTTTTGATTTTTCATTGAATGTCTATTCTAATTCTCAATAATTTTCGCATTATTTCTAATCCTGATAGTTTTGCCGATCATATCAAATAATAAATTCAAATTGAACTTGAACTTGTGATTCAATATAGAACGTTCTTCTACTATAAAAATATTATTATAGAGTACTAATTAAAGCACGATTTTTAGAAACAAAAGTTTCTTTTATATTTAGTGGTGAACAAATTACTAGTAGTGGCAAAATTTGTCTTCTCTATATCACTTTTGCATCTTCTAGAGAGTTTAATTAGAGTCACATAACTTGATATTAGATTAGGATTAGTTTCTATTGTTGTGTGATTTCTCCTTCAGAAAGTTGTAATAAATTTAACTAGATAGTTGACGTACTACATGTATTAAAAGTAACTAAAAGAACAAAAATATCTATTTTCACTTTCTCACATAACGTAATTGAATATTTAAAATTATTGTCGAATATTTAGATAAATATATCATGTTTCTTGAAAAATGTCATATTTTGTGGCGATATTAGAATACTAGTTTGTATACCATTATACTTCTTCAAGAGCATAACACTATTTCTAACCATCGACATCAATAAAGTCGTTCTTTTGAAATAAAAAATTATATTCTTCTGGAATAATGTACTATTTGTATATAAATTATGCTTTCTCAGGTGCATTAAGATATTTATAAGGATTAGACTTATATAAAGTTAATTCTCTAGCATAATATATTTCTAGAATATTGGTTTGTATGAAATTTGATTTCTTCAAAAATAACAAAGTGGTATTCTTCTTGAATATGATGTAATTGTGTTGTGTTTCTTCAATAATGTCAATAAAAGTTTCTTCATATTATTCATATGAAGTTACGCTTCTTAAAAAGATACCAATGCACAACAAATTTCATGTATTAAATACAAAAGTGGATATTAATCTTGTTGTGATTGCAAAACTGCAAAATCTTCTAATTAATAATCTGAGAGTTTGAAGATGAGGGGTCATGTGGCTTGAATCATGTACTTCAAGATTTGTTGAAAACTTGATTTGTTGGGATCTTGGCTCGTTTGACATTTGGACTTTTAGGCTTGAATTTGCACTTCAAGATTTGAACCTGAATTTGATTTAATTTTAAGAAGACTTTGATCTTCTAGACTTGTATTAAATTTGCTTGAATTTGAAGAATATTTTGATCTTCTTGATGTTTCTGAACTTAGATTTGAAAGATTTTCTTCTCTTGCACCGACTTTGGAATTTCTTCTGCACTTTTGATTTATTTCCTGCAGTCTTTACTTGTGAAATTTTTATGGACCTTTGGTCATATTTATAGAGAAATCTGTAATCAATTTTGGTAATCACCCAATTATCTTTAATTAAAAAATTAAATAATTTGAATTTTGAAAAAGTAGGATAGGCTTTTGAATTTTATTAGCCTTAGTAGACTTTAATTTAATAAATTTAATTTGGCTAATTATTCAAACCGACCCAATTCATTAATTAGTTTTTAATGTCTACAAATGCCCCCATCAATATTTATTTATTTATCATAAAAATAAATAAATTAATAAATTTGAATTTGTATTTCTTATTTTTTTTATTTATGTATATTTTATACACGATTTATAACTAATTTGATTTTAGATAGGCTTTTGGTAATTGGGCTTCAGATTTTTTTAAAAGATTTGACATCAACCTATTTATATGCACAGACTACGAGATTCAGAAACAAGTTGGTTAAATTTGCAAAAAAAGACAGAAAAATTTGAACTCTCTAATCATTGTAGGTTCTCTCTCTCTCTCTCTCTCTCTCTCATGTGAAGGTGGCATGTGTCAATGTGTGCGAAAGTTGGTGGGCCTCATTTTTTCTTGGTTTTCGTCGTCGGAGAAAACAAATTGAAATTGGTTTGGTTTCGTGTGTTTTACGTTGTTTTTTTTAAAATTTGGTTTCTACATTAATGCAGAACCCAAGAAACCAACAATTGGTTTTTTATTCTTCCCGACCTTCTTCTTCTTTTTTATGTGTGCTATTTGAATTTTTTTTTTTGTAGTAAAATTGTTTTAATAAAATAGAAACTACCATTTTTCCCCAAGGATTCAAATTTTGAAACAGGTCATGAATTTTGAGGATTGAAATTTTCTTTGTGTAGAGTTTAAATTTTAGTGTGGGAGTTCAGAAGATATTTGTTTATGAACAAAATTTCACATTTTATTAAAACAATTATCCAAAAATATGTAGGGGCTTTGAATGCTTTCCGATCTTAGGAGATTAATGTCATTGATTGTTGAGACCTTATATGTGGAAAATGGATTTTAAAGATTTTTGCTGGAATCCACTTTCCCTTATGTCTCGTTCTAGAGTACGAGTGGATGATATACCAAGGTCTACAAATACTTCAGAATTTATGATGAGTATTCGATCTAGATTTGTTTCTTATCATCAAGGATCTTCCACACTCATTCTTGAAGCATATAATCGTTACAGGTTTGCGAGACAACATGGCTTTAGGCAGAAACTTCCTGGTTCACCAAGAAAATGGAATTCACTCTCAATGTAGTCAACATGTATCGTGTTTGGCTATCTTTGACTCAGATAATAATTGGATCTATATTTCATATTTCAGAGTTATGAAGGATACACATCGAGAATTTGATGTAGAGTACCAAAATTGGTGGAATAACAAAGTACTGCCAAACCTAACCAACGTTCAAGTGCAGGTTTTAGCTTCTATTGAGAGTCATTACTTTTTTTTTTATCTGGTTTTGAGGCAAACAAACAAGGTCATAGCCAAAGGATTAAACCCCCAAAATTTCATTCCTGCATAGACTTATCGAAAGAGAGAACCAAACATTCAAAATAAAATAAGTATTAAGAAATTTAAATTATAGTTCCATCAACAAAGTTTGCTTCCACCTCTAAGCCTCTTGATAAGAAACCTAAAGCAATTTTGATTCTAGACCATAGTATTCCTAGAAATGAAGCGTCCCATGCCCTTGGAAAAACTCACTCCGAAAGATGAAAGTTCTGAAGATCATGTATGAATTTTATTTATTTATTTATTTAACATACCATTTGTGCTTGATTTGATGTATCAAACTTCGATTTCAAGCTCCTCTTTCTTGAATATACCAAATGAAGCAATCGATACGACCAAGGCTGCCTGAAGCTATTCCAAGTCCTTGAAAAGGTGACCTCAAAACTTCTAACATTAACATCAGTCTTCTGGATATACCATCAGATGGCGAATTTTTAGACATATTGTCTAGAACACGAAATGTAGGTATGTTCTTTGTTCTCGTTTCTCTATCTTTTCTTTAATACCTTTTATTTTTTTATTTGTAGGTTTTCTTTGTGTTCCTAAAGGACTTAATTTCTACATGAATCCAAACTTTTTTCAAGATCAAATTGACGAGAATGATGGGATAATCGATGCACTTCAAGAAATAGATAGTACTCATGATTTTCACGGCCCTCCTTGCAAATACCCGAGCACCATTAATGAAGGTTCTTTGGCACTTAACATAGATGATTTCAATACTAAAGATGAAGTGAATTCCAAGTCTGTGAGAGCTAACATTTCAAAGATCAATCAAAAAGTCTCAACAGTCCCATCTTCATTGGCTTTAGTTAACATTTCTCCTTCGAAGACAAACAATCATGGGGCTATGTCAATTTGTTCTTTCATGTATGATCCTCCACCTAGGATAACTCAAGAGTTCCCTTACTTGAAGGTTGCTCTGCAAGAAGTCATAACTAATTATTTTCAAAAGTATTTTAGGGATGTTTTGAAGCATGAATTTTCGAACATTCGACCTGGTGGGATGAGAATAATTTAATTTTTCAAAACGTGATTACTAGCTCATTTCGCACAGATCCAACACCTTTGATGAAACATATAGATGTTTTTCTGAAAGAAGTCGACTTTTATTTATTTAAAAGAAAGCATCACATGGAGTGTCCAACCGCTGAAGAAAAGGCTGAACGGTTGAAACTTTTGAATATTCAAATAGAAGTTGGGGATTCCACGTGTTCTTCGCTGGAAGATAAAATTAGTCGGATAACCTTTGAGTAGAGTAGAATTTGTGATGAGTTTCAAAGCCATAAGGAATAAAAGAGTATGGTTGGAACTTCGAAGGCTACATTAGAAGAACCATAGACCAAAGATATCACAGCATAGCGTCCATTGATCAGAAAAGGAAGACCTTTGAAGATAGTTTTTTGCAAGTGATCAATGGCGAATGATTTTGATAGAGTCGAGATTTTCTAATTTTCTTTAGGACCACATTGTATAAACTTTGATTTGCTATCATTTGTTTGTGATGGACTTTGATTTTTCCTTTTTTTTACATTAGAAAAGGATAAATAAATTGAATGAATTTATTGGCTTTAATTGAACTTGAATTTATAATTTATTCAAGCTTCCTACGTACGCAAAATTGATCAAGTGGAATGTAGTTCATTACAAGAACACGCAAAACACAATTTATCCTCTTGCAGGCTAAGAATACTACATTTTNGAAGACCTTTGAAGATAGTTTTTTGCAAGTGATCAATGGCGAATGATTTTGATAGAGTCGAGATTTTCTAATTTTCTTTAGGACCACATTGTATAAACTTTGATTTGCTATCATTTGTTTGTGATGGACTTTGATTTTTCCTTTTTTTTACATTAGAAAAGGATAAATAAATTGAATGAATTTATTGGCTTTAATTGAACTTGAATTTATAATTTATTCAAGCTTCCTACGTACGCAAAATTGATCAAGTGGAATGTAGTTCATTACAAGAACACGCAAAACACAATTTATCCTCTTGCAGGCTAAGAATACTACATTTTATTACATTAAAAAAATTTACGAAATAAAGAACATTAAGTGTAAAAACATTCTTTCATGAAATCTCTTTTTGATTTGGAAACAACATTTTTTAGTAGACTGCACATAGTTTTGTTGAATGTCTCTACAAACCCGTTAGCTACTACATTGTATATTGACCAGTTGTATATTTTGAAA
>CAIGRK010058362.1:0-10220 GCA_903798315.1 Fraxinus greggii | reverse complement strand
TTTTTGGCATTAAGGCTTTTAAATATTGGATAAATCGTGCTCTAATATGTCCTTGAGAGGACAGGTGGTACGAATGTGATGAGTTTCGACATAGTGCTTTGGTGATCAAAGAACATTTTCTTAGCAAGTTCAATGGAGGATTTTTCCCCCCTCCGACAAAAATGGGTAAAAACTTGCGTTTATTTGTTAGATACTAATGTATCCAACTTTATGAACAAATTCTTGGTTGGTATCAATACATATACACCAGAACTATGAGATGAGCCTGTTTGATTTGACTTTTGAAAAGTTAAAAGTGAGTTCTGAGAATAAGATGTTGCAGAGATGACAGCGGAGCGGGACAGGAAGGGCGGGGGCTTGCCCGGTTTCCCGCCCTGTTTTCTTTTTTATTTAATTAATTAATTATTTTTTTTGTAGTTAATTAATTTTTTTTTTTAATTTTTGATGAGGCGGGTTCGGTGTGGGGCATATCCGCCCCGTCCCGTCCCGAGACGGGGCGACGATCCTTGCCCTGCCCTGCCAACCCGTTGGGGTGGGTTTTTTTGCCAACTCTAAGATGTTTGAAATTTTTTTGTTGCCCTCCCTTAATTGATTCTGAAATCCCCGTATTTAAAAAAAAAAAAAATTGATTTTTTGGCATTAAGGCTTTTAAATATTGGATGAATCGTGCTCTAATATGTCCTTGAGAGGACAGGTGGTACGAATGTGATGAGTTTCGACATAGTGCTTTGGTGATCAAAGAACATTTTCTTAGCAAGTTCAATGGAGGATTTTTTCCCCTCCGACAAAAATGGGCAAAAACTTGAGTTTATTTATTAGATACTAATGTATTCAACTTTATGAACAAATTCTTGGTTGGTATCAATACATATACACCAGAACTATGAGATGAGCCTGTTTGATTTGACTTTTGAAAAGTTAAAAGTGAGATATGAGAATAAGATGTTGCAGAGATGACAGCGGAGCGGGACGGGGCGCGGCAGGGGCTTGCCCCGTTTCCCGCCCTGTTTTCTTTTTTATTTAGTTAATTAATTATTTTTTTGTAGTTGATTAATTTTTTTTAATTTTTCATGAGGCGGGTCCGAGGATGGGGCATAGCCGCCCCGTCCCGTCCCGAGACGGGGCGACGATCCTTGCCCTGCCCTGCCAACCCGTCGGGGTGGGTTTTTTTGCCAACTCTAAGATGTTTGAAATTTTTTTGTTGCCCTCCCTTAATTGATTCTGAAATCCCCGTATTTAAAAAAAAAAAAAATTGATTCGATACACGATTTGCCATTTTTTTTTGCATAAATCACCGACAGTTGGTTGAAACACCAGAGTATGGTAGCTAAGTCTTCTAAACAATATATTTTTGTTAGAGTATGTAGTCTAATTAAAAGAGATTTTGGAGTAAGTCGATCAATCCTTAAGAAGTTTTGCTACAAAAAGCGGAAGCTTTCTTAAATATGCCTAAACTAGAGTTTGATCATTAATTGGTTTATACACGTGCTATCTCCATCTTGTTCAAAAGTTTTGAATTGCATAACTAACCCTTCAAGTTTATTTACCCTATGAAAAATGAGAATACACGTTAAGTATGGGGTGCCACCAATCAAAAATAGATTAAGAGAAGGACGACTTTGGCGAAAGAGTCGCGTTTTGCGATCACCTAAATAAGGCTCATATTGATAGGAGTGATGCAAATGCAATCAAAACTATACCATGTTAAATGGTTTTCTAGAAGCATTTGCTTTTTTATTTTTATAATTTGATATTTATAAAGGTAGTTGGATTTCAGAATCAAGGTGTAGTTGGGATCCAACTACAAATTTGAGGCTGGATTTCTTGCATAATTTAAATCACATAGATATTGTTCTTTTAAGCTGAAGTATCTGATCTTTTCAAGGTTGTCTCCCTCTAAGATTCGTTCTAATCAAATTCGTCATCATACATCATTAATTAACTACTTTATAGATATAAATAAGTGATGAATAATATATGTGGATTGTTGAAAATAAAGTTCCATCAATTTATAAAGGGTTAATCCCTTCTCACATAATGCGCGGGGCCCGCATGTATTTAAAAATTTTGACAATGTGGTTCCCATTCCCATTGTGACTAGTAGGTAAAAGATTCGGTAAAAAAATTTGGTACACGTAGCATGATCCATTTATAAATAATTTATAAATTTGCCAAACGGAAGCATAGTAACTGACAATTAAGCGAGGAAGATTTTCGATAAACTTATGCATATTATTCCTCATATATTGGCTGGTTTGAACCTTAGGGTTCTTTATTATTTATGTACTTTTCAAAAAAAATAAAAAATAAAAAAAATTTCCAAGTTATTTTCAAATTCTAGAGAACATGATGTAATTAATCGATAATGAAAAGCTGGTAGGCCAAAAAAGGAACCGATTCATGCATTGAATTCAAGGGTTCTAATAGTGCACAGCATCAAACGTTGTTGAACTGCAACTTTCCTTTGACTGAACTTTTGAGGTTTCTGGCTGTAATAATCAAAGGCATTCAAAGACAGGTAAAAAGCATAATTAATTATTTAGTAATTATGCATCAAAATTATTATTAAATGATAATTTGGATTATAACTGGATTCCAAAGCGATAAAGTATTGGTCAAATTAATGTATTTCGGTTTGTGTCCAGTCATTTTCCTACTAAAGGCTACAATATTAAGGTCATCCAAACCTTCCATGTTTAAGAGAGGTTGTGCTTAAATTTAGCAAATAAAGTGCTTATTTTCTAACTTGTTTAGCTTCTAAGTTGTGAGACTCATTTGCATTTTGATCCACATAATTTGTAAATCCTGATAAGTGTATTTTTACATACTTGTTGGACACTTGGAACGAACTAATTACTGATGAATTGAGCAAATTTTTATTCGCAATTGTGCATCTATGGCTTTTGTAGGTCAAAATCCCAAAAGGAGATAGAACAAAGGAAAGGAAGAGGAAAGGGACCAAAACCGTGCAAAAAAAGTTAATTGGGGAACAAAGTACACAAGTGTCGAAAGTTGAGGGATATTTGATGTAATTTATAAAGGCACGATTGAAAGAAAAGGCAAAATCTGAGGACCAAAATGTATAAGATCAATGTTGATGAATCGACGCGCAAATATGCGAGGGACTAAATTGCAAGAAACAAAAAGAGAAATAAGGCGCGCGCACAGAGCCAAACCATGCCAGCGACAGAGATTAAAATGGTCTCAAGGCGCGCGAGCCTCGGCTTATGTCTGGGATCGTTTTTTTTTTGTTTTCAAATTTCGAGAGCTGTTTTGCAATTATTTTAGGGCAGTTCTCTTAGGGTTTTAAAGTCAGTAATGCAGCCATTTTAATCCTCATTCTTTATTCCATTCTTCCTTCTTCCGTTTCTCTTCATTTTTCTTTACACTTTTTGAAGAAAAAGGGTCTAACTAGGGCAAGGAGACGAGGAGAAAAAAAATGAAAATGTTGAGAGATTTTGGGGAAATCAAGCCATTATAACTTCAAGAATTCAATCAATAAGGGTTTTATCTTTAATATTGTATTTACTTCATTATTTTTTTCAATTTGTGATGTATTGTATGAATTTTCTCCTTTGTTATCACATATATAAAATGGATTAAGTTCTTTACGTTGGAATTTATGATGTAGCTTAACCTAGCTTTATTTATTTCAATCTTGCTCTATGATTTTAAGTTACTTATTTTTGTGTGTCTTTACTATAGTGTTTGTTGCTATTCATTTATATGGCCAAATAAATGAATTTATTTAGTGATTTGTGCAATGTTCGAGAGAATATTGTGCATTTTAGATCAAATAGTAAATATTCTAGATTCTTGTAGGGAATATGATATACTCCCAACTCTAGGTGTTTTATTGAGCTATTTTTATAAAAACTTAATGCAATTGTTTTGTTTTAATCGATATAAAGATATAGTAGGTTAAACTAATCAATTATGAGTAATTTTATTCAATAGAGGTAATTAGATAAGATGGGAAAATCAGATCTAATATATTAAATGAGTAATTTGTTGATTTGAAATCGTTGTTGATTCATGAGTTATGACCAAATATACTATTTATGCCAGAAAGAATTTTGAATTTTTTTTTTTTTGCTTATTAATACAAGATCTAAATTACTTTGAACACAATAGTCATGACCAATCGTTCTCTAAATATGGAAATTTTTTATTGGTAGAGATATTTTTGAATTGGTAGAACTAGGTTATGAGTCGTGTTTAAATTTCTATCCAGCATGCATTCTCTTTTCAATCACTTAAACCTATTGTAAGATAAGTTTGGGGTGGTCGAGCCGGTAAATGATTTTTTCTTTTTTTGAAAATGTGTTGATTTTGTGCTTGTTGAAAATATTTGTGTGCAATATCTGACTAAAAAATATAAATTAGGTGATGACCACATGCTAGAGATCTAAGCCCCGTAATTTTTATCGCCAGAAGAGGGCATTGCATTAAATTATGCCTCTTGTTGTAGCATTTTTTACTTGAGTTATTAAGTATGTAGGGGTATCTCAAAACTCGGTACCCTTGGTCTTAAAAAATTGAAGAGTATCGACTTAAAACTCGTTACAAAGGTCATAAATAGAGCTTTAGGGAGTGAGTCAATCATGAGCTTTAATTGAAAATTTTGTTAGAAATTGTGCATTTGTAATTGATGTGGGGACTTAGATAACTAGTGATTTGAATTACTTAGTATAAGCTTAAATGCCGAAGCACTCAGTTTTGGGGAGAATCATTACATGTCTAGATTGTTCACATCGTCGATTGGATCCAATCGAAATAGAGCGGTAAAAGAAAAGAGTGAATTGACAACAATCTTTAGATTAGCACCTCGGGGAAAGAAAATAAACGTCTATTTGTTGGGGAATGCGAGTCTCATGTGCGGGAAAGGAAATATATGACCACTAAGGGTGGGGTTGGAGTCATTTGAAATTTTTTCCTTCTTTACAACTTTTTCCTAGTTTAGATGATGATTGGAAGTGACTACACACACACACACACACACAAATCAAACATGGATAAGCTCAAATTATTTTTTGATAGCATGATTCTAAAGCATATTTGTGAACTGAATACACAATTTTACACTCATTTATATTTGAAAAGTTATCTAATGTGTTGATCCTTATTTCATTTTATGTGATTGTGATAATTGATGATCTTACTCGGGAATAGCAAGAGCTTAAGTTTGAGGGTGTTTGATAAGTGTGTTTTTACATACTTATTGTGTGTTTAGAACGAGCTAATTATTGATGAATTAGCAGATTAATATTCACAATTGTGTAATTATGATTTTGTAGGTTAAAACCCCAAAACAAAGCAAAATGAAGAGAAAAGAGACGAAAAGCGTGAAAAAAGTGAATGTGGGGACCAAAGTACACAAGTACCAAAGTGTATAAGATCAAAGTTGAGGGACCGAACCGAGCCATGCTAGCGAGAGAGACTAAAATGGTCTCATGGCGCGCGCGCCTAATCCATCACGGCGCACAAGCCTCGGCTCATGTCTGGGACTGCTTTTTGTTTTGTTTTCAAATTTTGAGGGCTATTTTGCAATTACTTTGGGGTGGTTTTCTTAGGGTTTTAAGGGCAGAAATGCAACCATTTTATTCCTCATTCTTACTCTACTCTTCATTTTTCTTTACACTTTTTGGAGTAAGGGTAGAACTAGGGCAAGAAGAGGAGGAGAAAAATAAGAAAATGTTCAGAGATTTTGGGGAAATCAAACCATTACAACTTCAAGAATTCAACCAAAAAAGGGTTTTATCTTTAATCTTGTATTTACTCCATTATTTTCTTCAATTTGTGATGTATTGTATGAATCTATTCTTTTGTTATCATATATATAAAATAGGCTAATTTCTTGATGTTGGGATTTATTTTGTAACTTATCTTAGCTTTATTTATTTCAATACTTGCTCTTTGATTTTAAGTTACTTATTTTTGTGTGTATTTACTGTTGTGTTTGTTGCTCTTCATTTATATGGCCATATGAATGAATGTGTTTATTGATTTGTGCATCGTTTCAGAGAAGATTGTGTATTTTAGATCAAATAATAAATATTCTATGTTCTTGTAGGAGATAGGGATATACCCATAACACTATGTGACACATTGAGCTATTTTCACAAAGATTTAATGTAATTATTTGGTTTTTATAGGCATGTAGTAGGTGAAAACAATCAATTAGGGGTAATTTCACTCGATAGAGGTAATTAGCTAAGATCGAAAAATCAGATATAACATATTAAATAAGTAATTTGTTAATTTGCTTGTAGAGAAATTAACTAAGAGACATTTAAGTTAAATCATGAATTCCAACTACTTTATCGTCCCAATTTCCCCTAATTTTAGCTTTGTTATTTTATAAAGGTTTTAGTGTTTTTATTATTTTCAAAATCGAACTTCATTATTTGTACATTGTTAGAATTAAATCGACTAGAGCAGTGTAATTAAAAGTAAACATTTCTCGAGAGGTCAACAATTCGGACTCACAAGTCCACTTTGTTACTTGAACGAGACCCGTGCACTTGCGGTACATAATTTCAGCGAACAAATCCTAAGGTTTATAAGAAAATTACATTTTTTTTTGCCAAAGATGTTGGAACATATATGTTTTAAACAAAATTAATATGATGAATTATCATAATCCTATGTTGCTTAGTTAATTTTTAAATACAAGTGGGAAGATAGAACAATGAAAAATATTTAGTTTTTAAATAATGCATGGACAAAATGTTAAAAGCCTTGACGAAACCTAAAATTAAGCTAGAAAAGTACGGAGTTTGATGCTATCTTTTTCCCAGTTATTCAAAATTTGGCTGAAAAGTAGGCTACTTTTCTTTTAGTCAATATTCTTAAAAAGCTTGTTTAGGCACAAAGTTTGGACATACCGCTTAGCCACACTATACTTTTTACTTGCTAAAACACATAAAAGCCTGAAGGTTGATATTTTCACGTAGCTACACTTTATACCTTTTAGAACACTACTTTTAATTTTTCATGTTTGGGTGTTTTAGGGGCTTATAAACATGTTTTGACAAGTTTATTTTTAAAATAAACTCACCTCCGTTTCTCTTCCCTGAAATAGGTCTAGAATGTACTCTCTAAACTCTAGTCGAAAAAGAAATAGGTAACTAGTAAGTGTATTTCATATATTTATTTAGGCTTTTAAATTAAAGTATTTTCTAGATATTTTAATGAATTGTGGCTTAATTCTATATATATTATGCTTGTTTGGTAAAGATTGATGAAAATGACGGAATTGGAGAAAAATAATGAAAAAATAGCTTAATTGCAAGAGATTCAAAGTTCGGGGACTAAAATGAAAATACTCAAAAGTTGCGTCGGACCTCACAACGAAAATTCGAGAGTGCTACAAGTCAATTGGACGAGAAAATAAGTCAAAGGGGTTGAAATATAGTCAAAGTGTTCTCACAAACAAATCTCCAACAGAATAAATTATGCTATAAATTTTTAGCCTAGATTAAAGCCCATTTTTATCATAGTAAACGTTCAAATAGGAAAAATGATATCTTTAGAAGAAATGTATCAATTTGAGTTATCTTTCAAATCCACTTTGAATCGTCTTAATCGGACATCGAAAGATATGAAAAAAAATACCGACGACTTTTTGGGATCATAACCATGCGCTTGCATTGTACAAAATTTCATGCGTGCGCAAGACCGCTCTATGCAGAAACTGAAGGCAAAATGACTTGTCCGTACCTGGGCAATCCATATAATCATGCTTGGGCTTGGATATCCCGGGATGGAAAAATTATGTTACTTTATTTTGATCCGTCCATGTATGGAATGATGTTCTAGCACCTTTTTAACCTAAGAGAGACCATCAATAAGAGTTTGCCAAGTCTTTTATCATTGAAGTGATGCCTAACAAGAGTTTTAGAGAGAATTAACACAATAAGTGGAAGATTCAATGCTCTAGTTGAAGGAAAAAGTTCAAGAAATTAATTCATAAGCTTCTACCTTTGTTCTTTGATTTGGATGATGTCTTTCCTTAACTCTTTGTGTACTTGACACGCAAACATGTTAGGCTAACTTCTCTATTGTATTGGATGAATGATCAAATCATTGGTTATGCCTTTTCTAATTTAAAGATTAAGTATTTTAGTGAATTCTCAAGTTTGTGAATAATAATGCATGTTTATTGTGTTATTTGATTATTTAACTACCAATTAGATAACTTGCTTATTTTTTGTATTGAGAGACTCACAATAGGTTAGAATATTACATAATTGACACACATGCATTAGAAGTTAGGAATAATATTTGTGGTGTGTACGATCTTGTTTGATAATCGTGTGGTTGAATCCATCTCTTTGCATGTGAATTCGAATTAGGAATAGGACCGGGTTGTGCTTAGGATATGTTTGGTTTATCTTGAAAAAGAATATTAAATAAAATAAGATTATTGATTGTCACGAACACTTGAACAACACTAAACTACGTAATTCAAGAATTAAAAGTAGATGCCGATGGGTGGATTTTGAAATCCAATATATTCACTTCATGACTTGATAAAAACCAATCCTTTACATGATTCATAGCTCAATATAGGAAATTACAAACAATCAAACTCTTTTGTGTTACAAAAATCGAAGTACATTATAGTTACAATTATTCCTCGTGGGACGATATATGTAGCTCACTACATTATAACTTGTCAACAATCTCGTACGCTTGTGAGTTTTGTTTGAATAATAACTTTATATCGTATTCTAGTTGATGATTGGAAGAGGCTTGGCCCTTGCCCCAAAGGATAATATCGATCAATTTCAAAAATTGGAATAAGTGATGGTGTGCAGTCCACTCGTATGATTTACCTAATGCCATTTTGTTCATGACACTAGTTGGCCATCTTTTCCCACCCAGTCCTAGTTATTTTGAAACGGTAATGTTTTATGTGTATACACATATGTCGTATCCTGATTTATATATGTAATTATCTAGTTAAAAAATACTTGTAGATCAAAATCTATAATATGCAATGATTATCAGGTAGTAAATTTGTTTGAGATCATATGCACAACTCAAGGCTGTTAACATTGCCAGCATTACCACATATAGAAAATCATTATACATAAACAGTTGGATACTGGAGATCAATTTAATTTTAATCTTAGAACTTTTGATCAATAGGTAGAATTTGCATGATTTGGTTTATCAAGTTTAGTGGCAATCTAAAATGGGATTGAATAAGTTCATGCAATCTTGACCAATTTTTAATTTTTCAACTCTTTTTTTCGACTGTGATCATAACGTACGCCCGATGCAAAATCTCTGAAAATATTTTGGAGGTCAACCGTGCAAAGACAACATCAATAAGGAAGCATAATTACAGATAGAAAATCTCATCACTAGAATGCATTAGCAAATTTAAAGCTACCCAAAAATTGCCTTGAGAGTTTATATCTTCACAGCACTCGTGCCATCAAACAGAAGAAATCCCTGCTACAAAATGAAATAATCGTACTCTAATAGTTAATCGATGTCAGTTCAAACGAAAGTATCCTGTAATCAATAGCTTACAGAAGTAATTGAATGCAATCTATTAACAGAATGAAATAAAGCAGAGAAATAGAGCTGACAGTGACAATTGGAAGCCATTTTGATGTTGCAACTTCCAATTAACATTTATATCCGCAACACCATGAAAATTTATTTTGACAAAGATTTCAGAACTTTTTATGCTAGAGAATTCACACTGTACGAAAATGTTGGCCATACCATGTGTGCACGTGTGGATAGGCTAAACAATTGGTAGTAATTTTCCAAAATTCTATCTATTGAACTTTGGAAACTTACTTATGAGTAAACTTATAAAAAGTACTTTAACTTATAAAAAGTACTTTTTATGCTGATAGCGAAGGAATTTTAATTGAAAGTCATTGAAGATGATGAGTGTATTTTATTCACTTATTTGGATTGTGAAATGTAATTAGTTGTAATTAACTTTGATGACTTGTGGCTTAACTATATATTAATTTTGTTTTTTAGGTAAAACTCGAGGAATACTGGGTGAATTGGAAGAAGAAGCGAAAACCGGGCGAAAAAGGAAGAAATACAAAGTTCGGGAACAAATTGCAAATTTTTAATAGTTGATTCGGAGCACATAACGATAATTGAAGATTACTAGGAGTCAAATAAATGCAATTAGACGTCAAAAATGAGTGAAATGCAATCAAAGAATCCTCACAAATTAA
>CAIGRK010058309.1:0-11875 GCA_903798315.1 Fraxinus greggii | reverse complement strand
GGGGGGGGGGGGGGGGGGGGGAGGGAGAGAGAGGTGACCAATGAGAGAAGATTTGCACAAGGAAATTTGTTGCATTTTAATTGATAGCCCTTCCATAAACAAGGAAAGCTACCAAACTCTGAAATTAGCAAAATGGAAAATTACCTAAATCATCGATCCAGACTGATAAATCTTCTAGTGAAAATCTATTAGGATCTCTATTAGTTTGTCTATGGGAAAGGTGATAACCATAGTAGTATAGATTTTCGGGACTTGTGGATCTGAGAATTTTTTACCCTTCTGGGTTTGAGAAGGCCTGAAAAAAACACTTAATGGTTCTAGGATCAAGCTTACTGCGATTGGTTAAATAAAAATGGGCAAAGGCAATATAAGCAAACACTTAAGGAGGCAATAAAGTGAAGATTTTGGTATAGGTTAACTGTTCAAAATGTGCTTAATGGATTTAAAAGTATCTTTTGATGATTAAATATATTTTTGTTGTCAATTGCTTCCTAGTCCTTTTTCCCTTTTTATCTATCTTCATACATTTTTTTTCATTTTTTATGCCATCAAAATATTGTCAAGCAGGTCAATATCATTGTTCACTGATTGTGCTTGGGACTAATAGCCAAAAATTGGAAGTTTATGAATTGCATCTTTGCTGATGATGTATAGAAATAGCAGTACCTTATGGAGTATGTCCGACCAAAAAACAAAACTTGACCAACAAATAATTTTCCACATGATCTGCATTCTAAGTTAAGTTCTGCTCAGTTGTGATAATGCCATGTTGAATACATGTACCAATTTCCTACTCTTATATTCTTNTTTTCCCTTTTTATCTATCTTCATACATTTTTTTTCATTTTTTATGCCATCAAAATATTGTCAAGCAGGTCAATATCATTGTTCACTGATTGTGCTTGGGACTAATAGCCAAAAATTGGAAGTTTATGAATTGCATCTTTGCTGATGATGTATAGAAATAGCAGTACCTTATGGAGTATGTCCGACCAAAAAACAAAACTTGACCAACAAATAATTTTCCACATGATCTGCATTCTAAGTTAAGTTCTGCTCAGTTGTGATAATGCCATGTTGAATACATGTACCAATTTCCTACTCTTATATTCTTTTTCACAATCTATTATCCAATTTCCTACTCTTATATTCTTTTTCACAATCTATTATCTAAAAAGAAAACTAGGCTACAATGGATTAGATGGTACACTGTTCCTCGTAATTCAACCTAACCTTTTATTTTGTGCTCCATTGATGTTTAATTTCACACGTCAGTCTTTCCTGACTGTATCTATCTGGCTCAATATCAATGCAAGTGATTTTGCAGCAACAGTGACCCAATTTTTGGAGATCCAGTCGTTGGTAATGCAGATGAGCCGTGGTCATCTTCCAAAGATGTAAATGACAGCACCATGAGAGCTTCTCTTTTTTCGGGGGATTCTTCTGATTTGGAACTTGGAGTAATCAGGAACCCATCAGAGAGATTTGAGACTGAATATTTAGATTCAAGCCAGTCCTTTCTTCCTGAGTATCAAAATTTGAACGAGATCACAACTGCTCCTCAGGATGTACAGGCAAGCTTAGATACTTTTGAACATTCTGGAGGTAAAAGTAAGCTATTAACGGATGAAAAGGTACAAAGGACTAATGTGTATATTTTAGCTTAATGGTTCATTTTTATTCTTTTCCCTGAGAATTGAAGGGCGGGCTTGGTTCAAATTGGCCACCATGTTATATATTATATTATTACATACAATATGAACATAATTTCATTTTGTTGCTCATTTTAGCGGACAAATTTTGATATGGGTGGAAAGAGCCAAGTATCCAGCATGCAACTTAATGATGGAGCTGCTGCCACAGACAAGGTAACTTTGTCCTCTACTCTTACGAGGAGTATCAGACATTCAAAAAACTTACTTTTGCTGTTTGATTTTTCGGTTGCTTTAGTATTTCAAACATTTGTTCTGTTATGAGCTGGCATTCTGGACGAGCTTCAAATGGATAAAGCTTAAATAGTTGATAGAATTTTGATCTAGTTAGGCCATGTTCTAATTTGATAATAGCCTGTAGTGTTTACTCAATGTTTTGTATTTAAACAATTAGATATTATTTTCCAGTTGCATGTTTTATGAGCATTCTAGAACAACTTTTTGTCAATTGATTATCTAAGGGTAACAAAAGTTTCTAGTGCACAAGTTGCTTCAAAAAATTGCATGTTCCCAACTATTTATTTTTCAGTTTCCTATTCTTTTATCATTTTTGTATCCTTTATTTAAATAAATAGGTTTGATATAGAATTCGAAGATTGCAATTGCATCAACATGCTAAAGCAGGTTCAATGAAACTGATTTTATGCACATTTTGCATGCATTTATGAGCAAAAATATCTGATGTAGGATAATCCTATTCCAAATAGGATTAGTTTTTCTCTTTCTTTGTTTTCTTTTTCTTTCGTTTTTAGATTAGGATTTTTAATCTTTATTGATTAGAATAGGATTTCTTCTTTCTTTTATTATTTTAGTTTCCTTATATTACTAAGATTAGGGAATAATTTTGCCAATACAAAGGCTTTGTGCACTTTTCAATAATCAATTAAATCAATACAGTAAAATTATTTCCGACGTAGTTTCTAGTTCTTTTAACTTTATCTTGTTTCAAGAACTCAATTCTGCACCAAAATTGGTATTAGAGCAAGACTTGTTAGCTGGTGAAGGCTACCTATGGTGGTATTGGTACGCATCCTTGCAACGATGATCGGAGGATTGCAGAACCAACATTGGTCCAGAATCTGGAGTGAATGATGGATATGTTTGAAAATGCAGTTGATAAGAATTTACAAACTTTAACTACTATGAATGTTGGTTGCTTCGACAAGCCTACAACACAAGTGGCTAGAAAGTTTACTTAAGTCTAGCTAAGTTTGAATACTCACAAGACATCAAGAATATTCCCTGAAAATCTATTAGGGTGACAGGAAGTTAGAACACGATGCACCATCGATAACAAAGTATGCAATGTAATACCAGATCAAGGTGTCAATCAGGACAAGATATAACTTTGCTATAATTAAGGAGCCTATTTATGGCATGATTGTATAGCATATAGACAATTTTGTAGAGTTGTAAATCTTCTTAATTTACTAGCTTAGATGAAGGATAATTGCTGAAAATCAACGTTTTAATTAGCGTGAAATGGGTTAAGAGCCTCTATATATTTTGAGGAACTCTCATAATGAGAGGCATTCAAAATCTAAATCAATCAAATTGATATGGTATCAAAGCTACAAATATAATTTCCCCTCGGGTTCACTGAGGTGAGTACTCGGCTGTAAACTTCAGGGCCTCGTAGCTGGTTCGGACATTCACGGTTATAAAAAAAAGGCCACAAATATAATTTAGAATTAGTTTCTGAGTTTTTGGAGTTTTTCTTGGGTTCAAGAAACTCGTTGGATTTCCTTTGGTTTTGCAATTTTTGAGGGTCTTGGTTTTGAGAATTATTTGGGTATACGGCAGTTACTTCTTTTGTGATTGTCGATCTTTTATTTGGGTATAATGCAGTTACTTCTTTTGTGACTGTCGATCTTGGCTGTTGACGACATCTACTTCCTCTTCTGTGACTATCAGCCTTTTCTATTGCATCGTGGATCTAATCAGCAAATTTTTGCATTTTTCTTCGATGGCGCAATCGTCAATTTTAAGTTGCAATTTTCGTTGCTTTGTTTGTGGGTATCGATCAATCTAGTGGTTGTTGAAATCGCGGCACATTCCGACGTCTCCATTTGGTAATAAAATCATAGTTCATGAGCATGAAATTGAATTGTGAGCTTGAGATTCTCCGCTACAGACTGCTTTCTTGTATTTGGCCTATTTACCATTGAGCTTTACAGTCTTGGACTGGTATTTGGGCTTCTCATGTTGGGTCGGTTTATTACCACCATAATTCTGGTAAACTGTTGTTGGGCTTTGCTTTCACGGACTTGGTATTTGGGCTTTATATATTGGGTCAATTTATTACCATAACTTCGTAATATCTATTTGTTATGTTACCATAACTAGTTGTCGATTTACTTGCATCTGATGGTTGGGACCATCACCGTTACCAGGAGTATGGACATCTCGATCTTCCTCGCCAAATACTTGCCCTTGCTCAGATAGAAAAATATGGCATTTTCAATTTCAGGTGTCATTAGAGATTTTACATGCTTTATCTTTATATGAAAAGTAAAACTTCCCTATTTATTTCATTTCTTCGTATGTTGCACTCTTTTATTTTTGGAGATTAGGTACATGTCCCCCTCATTTTGATTCATGTTAGTTCGATATATTACATGGTTGGGGAATCCTAACTCCCATTAGCCTTTTTTGGTATAGCCTTATAACCCATTGAGACTGTGTTGGTGTTTTACTTTAAAAAAATGAATATTTTAGAAACAATATTGTTTATTGCATTTATTGATGATCACACAAGTCTTTGTTGGGCCTATTTTCTCTGAATAAATAAATAAATAAAAATTGAGTCTTGGAGGGCGTTGTATGTTGAAAACCAATTTGTTTACAATGGAAAGAAGTGTTTTTTCAATACTTTGGGACGTTCGCTTTCAGAAATGAAGTTCTTCACCAATCTTCCAGTGTTGATACATCCCCAATAAAATGGTAACACCAATATGTTTACCGTGGGGTACCAAAACATTTTTGGGGAGAGAGGTTCTCAAAATCTCTTATTTGACAAATCACATATACAGACATGCTCTAAATTGTCAACCCTCTTTGAATGCCACAACCGTAATAGAACATCAGACTAGACTCTGTACTTATTTTCCTTTTGTTATCTTGCTATTTCGTACTATGTCAACTGCAAGAAATTAATTTTCACCATCTGGTCACTTTCTCTTAAAACATTTATTCTCTCAAACTTTTGTTCAATGGTAGAGTTCTATGGAAGATTATTTCGGAAAAACTCTCTGAGCCTATTGTTCGAAATGAGATGTCTGTTTCATTGCACATATGGTCACCTTTTAATTGATGCCATTAACTATGATTGAAAGACATAATATAGAGGATCTCAACCCTTTGCACTTTTTATAAGTTCCAAGTGACCTAATGAAAAAGGCACAAAACATGCTTCATCCCATCCTGCTCAAAGCCACGACTATATTTGAATGTTAACAAATCAAAAACAACACGTGTTGATCCTAATATCATATCCATTCCTGAATGTTAAAATGATCATGATCTACCTATTGCTCATTATAGATAGATATCTTCATATAGAGCCTTTAGTTCTAACCTATTAAGTCTAGAAATTCTAAAATCTGTGCAGGAAGCTCTAAAAATTCTCACGTGAAGAGATGCAGTCCTAGAAGAGGTTAGGCAATTGGAAAACCTGGCAGTTGCAAATTGAGACCTACCAAGAGGTAAGACTCGTGGGCTGGAAATGGTATATGATTTTATATACAAGGAGTCAAGGCTGGTCAAATGGTTGATACTTGATAGTTATATGGAGAGACATTCCTAGAGGACCCACTTATGCATGAAATTAGTGTTCTTATAGCCAACTTGGAATAGTCTCTTTAATCCAGTGTTGAGAATGCATTCCTCACTGAAAATCTTGAAGAGGATGTATGCATGCAACTAAAAATAGGTTTTGAGAAACTTCTCGGAAAAAAAAGGGGAAAAGCATGCCAACTAAAAGATTTTGTTATGGTTCTAAAGTATACACCTAATGCCTGGTTTATATATGTTCCAAATGCAATTTGGAACTTCAAATTTTCATATATAGCTAAGTTGGTCGTACTGTGTTATAGACATAATCAATTAGAGTAAGCTCACTATTCTGAGAACGTAGGTAGAATACCTGTGGACTAGAAATGGTATTTTTTTAAAATGCAAGGTCGGTTGAATGATCTGTGTAAAGACTCATTGCGAAAGAGTATACTCTTTAATATTGGTATAAGCTACCAAAATGGGCATGATTAGAGTTCTTGCAACCAATTTGGAATTGTCTCTGCACCCACTTGGTGTAGAGAATGCATTCCTCAGCAATGTTGAGAGGGTGTATGCATGAAACTAAAATAAGG
This sequence comes from Fraxinus greggii, assembly GCA_903798315.1. Classification (NCBI taxonomy): domain Eukaryota; kingdom Viridiplantae; phylum Streptophyta; class Magnoliopsida; order Lamiales; family Oleaceae; genus Fraxinus; species Fraxinus greggii. The sequence goes on along the minus strand of CAIGRK010058309.1, from coordinate 5,796 downwards.
TTTTGAGAAGATTTGTGGAAAAGAAAAGTTGTTGCAGCTAAAAGATCTTTAAATTGCCTGAATTGTCACCTATGGCATGGATTGACAATATTCCAAATTCAGTTTGAAGCTTAGGATATTCATAAAGTCAAGTTTATAACACTATATTATACATACACCCTATCAGAATAAGCTCATTATTCTTATAATATATGTGGATGGCATTATCTTGACTGGAAATACTGAAGTATAAATAAGAGAACTTTAGAAACTACTCATTAGGAATTTGCAATAAAGGAAAGGAGCTTTGAGATACTATCTACTGATGAAGGTGGCCTGGTTTAGTAAGTGAATTTCAGTTTCAGGTAGAAAGTATACACTACTAAGGTGTAATCCCTGTATTGAGTGTTGCCAGCTATGTTTTGATTAGCTTGTATCAAGGATAGCCATCTTCAATTTCCTATTTTGGTTAGGATTGTTCTACGGAGTCCAAGTTCTCTACATTCATGCATTCTTTGTACACACTGTTGTATTCATTCAATAAAATTAAAATATTATTCCTCAAATTCTGTTTTCAAAAATACGTGTATGTATTGTGTGTGCATTTGTGTATCTGTTGTCAATATGTCACAAAGTGACATAATTGTTATATATTCAAGTGTTGCTGAACCTTGATTTGCTCTTTCTCTGCGGAAGCATAAGAAATGGTGAAAAATGTAACTACCATTTTCTCTATGGTAAATTCTACAGGGTACGCTCTTCATTTTGTTGTTCTTTAGGTGGACTAATGTGTAGATGTTGCTTCACATGCAATATAAGTTCACTTTTACTGTGTCAGCTTTATTGGGCATTTCCTCCTTAAAACTTGAATTTATATGTTTATAGTATGTTAATTATACATAAATTTCAGAAGAGTTTATACTGGAATAAAATCGTTACAAAATATTCTGTCCAAGAAATAATGTAAACAATTATATTTGGTACATAGAATAAGCACATGAATTTTGACCAATAAAATAGTATCAAGTGGAACTCAAGACATCGGGCTGATATGACAATATTGAACAGTAATAAAACAATAGTGAAAGTCTTTTACACCATCTAAAAACTGAGAGAATGACTTCTTCTATTGAATTGAATTTCTCTGAATTACATAGATTCCTATTTATAGCAGTTACAGGAAATAAAAAACTGGGAAAATAATATCTAAACAAGGAAAATAATAACTAACAACTAATTAGTTTACCTAATAAAGATACATTCCTAATTTACAATGATTGACTTCCTAATTTACAACTATTCAATCTTGGTAATTGCTGTCAAATATCTTCTTGATTTCCAACGCTCCCCGTCAAGCTGGCTTGAAGATATTTTCCATAGTCAGCTTGCCCAAAAACATGTCAAATTGCTTCTTGTGCAGTCCCTTAGTAAATACATCGGCAATTTGTTCAGTAGTTGGGATGCAGCTCACTGTCAAAGTTTTTCCTTGATAAAGTGTTTATCCACTTCTACATGCTTTGTTCTGTCATGAAGAACTGGATTATGGGCGAACAACGCAGTACAGCTTCATTGGCAGAGAATCTGGAGTCTTCAACTCTTCTAACAATCTTTTAATCCACATAACTTCACAAATACCATGAGCCACTGCTCTAAATTCTGCCTCTGCACTGCTTCTAGCAACCACATTTTGTTTTTTACTTCGCCAAGTAACCAAATTTCCTCCAACAAAGGAACAGTATCCGGATGTGATCTCCTATCTGTTATATTTCCAGTCCAATCTATATCGGTGTAGGCTTCAATTTGTAGATGTCCACGATTTTTAAAAAGTAGACCTTTTCCAGGAGTCCCCTTCAAATGTCTTAGAATTCTATAAACTGCTTCAAGATGCTCCGTTCCAGGCGAATGCATGAATTGACTAACCATACTTACCTAAAAAGCTATATCCGGTTGTGTATGAGATAGATAGATTAACCTTCCAACAAGTCGTTGATATTTTTCCCTGCTCACTACAGTTCCTGTCTTAGTAGGCTGTAATTTTGTGTTGGGTTCCATTGGTGTTTCACTTGTTTTGCAGCCAATCATGCCTGTTTCTCCAATCAAGTCCAGTACATACTTGCGTTGATTAACAAATATACCTTCCTTAGACCTAGCAAACTCCATTCCGAGGAAATACTTCAATGCACCCAAGTCTTTGATCTCGAATTCATCAGAAAGTCTTTCCTTTAGTCTTTTCAGTTCAGCACTATCATTTCCTGTCAAGACAATATCGTCCACATAAACAATCAAAATAGCAATTTTACCTTCTTTTAAGTGTTTATAAAACATGGTATGATCTGCTTGACTTTGACAATATCCATGACGTTTTATTGCTTTGCCAAAGCGTTCAAACCAAGCCCTTGGGGATTGTTTGAGGCCGTATAATGACTTTTTTAATCTGCAGATTTTATCTACACAGTCTTTCTTCGAACCTTGGTGGTAGACTCATAAAAACTTCCTCTTCTAAGTCTCCATTAAGGAAATCATTTTTTATATCCAGTTGGTGTAAGGGCCAATTGGAATTCACGGCAAGGGACAATAATACTCGGATTGAGTTTATTTTGGCCACAGGGGCGTATGTCTCTTGATAGTCGATTCCATAGGTTTGTGTAAACCTTTTGTAACGAGTCTTGCTTTGTACCTCTCTATACTACCATCAGCCCTACACTTCACTGTAAAAACCCATTTGCACCCTACAGTTTTCTTGTCTCTTGGCAAGTTAACTATTTCCCACGTGCCATTCTTCCTAAGAGCGTTCATCTCCTCAAGTACTGCCAATTATCATCTAGTGCTTCCTGGATATTTCTTGGCACAACAATTTGAGAAATTTTTGAGGTAAATGCTCTATGATTATTGGAGAGTTTTTGGCAGGAGATATATTTGGCAATAGGATATTTAGTGCATGTTCGGGTTCCTTTTCTTATGGAAATTGGAACATCAAGATATGAGGTTGTATTTTTCAGAGTTACTCCAGGATCTGAATCTGAAATGAGAGCAGAAGGTAAAATAGGAACATAATTTGACAAGACAGGAATGGGAGAAGAGTTACCTAAAGTATTCAAGGAGCCATTGTCCAGGGATTCTGATTGATCCTGCACTGGGATGATAGGAAGGTCTCTATTTCATTCAGGGATCTTCTTTCTAGTATAAACAAGAAGTTCAGAATTCGGATTAAATTTATCCCTTTGCAGTATTTCCTTCTCTGTTGGTAACAAACATGATTTGTCAACATCTTGAATATTGTTTCCTTTGTCCTGAGAAGAATTATTGATTTGTGGAGATGAAAAGTCAACTAATGTATTTGGTAAAGGTGCAGATTTTTCCCAAAAATTATCTTCTTTTTCACCTGTGTTCTCCCCCAGAAGAAAATTGTTGAAAAAAAAAAGAGGAGTATTTTCCAAAAAAGTGACATCCATAGTAATATGGAGGTTTTTTTTGTTTGTGGGCTAAAACATTTATACCCTTTTTGGTTAGGAGCATACCCTAAAAAGACACATTTTTCAGCTCTCGGATCTAATTCAGACCGAAATTTGTTTGGTATGTGAACAAAAACTGTGCAACCAAAAATATTTAAAGGTAATGCTGAGTTAATTCTAGAGTTTAGAAATTCCTGTTTCAAGCAATCTAATGGAGTGACATACAGTTGAACTCGTGTAGGCATTCGGTTGATCAAATAAGATACAGTCAAAATAGCATCTCCCCATAAATATTTTGGAATATTCATGTAAAACATTATTGCACCGGATACTTCAAGTAAATGTTTATTTTTTCACTCAGCTAATCCATTTTGTTGAGGGGTATCACGACATGAAGACGGATGAGAAATACCTTTTTCTTGCAAGAAAGATTTCAAAACTTTATTAAAATACTCCTATCCATTGTCAGATCGAAGTATGCTAATTTTTGTTTGAAATTGATTTTAAATCATACTGTAAAAATCTTTGAATATTTTTTCTACTTCAGACTTCTCATGCATTAGATAAATCCAGTAAAGACGAGTATGGTCGTCTATGACTGTCACAAACCACCTCTTTCTAGACATAGTAGTAACCTTTGAAGGTCCCCACACGTCACTATGAAATAAATAAAATGGTTTTGATGCACGATAAGGTTTAGGAAGATAGGTTGCACGATGACTTTTGGACAAAAAGAACTTTCACATTGAAAAGATGCTGAGTCTATATTTCTAAACAACGATGGAAATAGATGTTTTAGATAAGAAAAACTTTGATGGCCTAATCTGTAATGCCAAATCATTATTTGTTCATGAATAGAGTTAGAACTGATACTACTAAAGCCCCGAGCTTCTTTATTACAAGATAGATTATCATCAAAATAGTAGAGACCATTTATCATCCTAGCATTGCCAATCGTCCTCCCCGAGCTCTTGTCCTGAAAAGTACAATGAGATTCGAAGAAGGTAATACGACAATCAGAATCTTTGGATAATTTGCTTACTGACAATAGATTGCAGGCAAGCTTAGGAACATGAAGAATAGATTTAAGATCTATTATTTCTGAGATTTTTATTAAGCTTTTACCTGCAATCGATGAAAACCTACCATCTGCAATTCTGACTTTTTCATTTCCAGAACATGGTGAATAAGATTTAAATAAATGTGAAGAATTAGTCATATGGTCAGAGGCTCCTGAATCAATTATCCAAGGAGCGGATGAATTTAGAAAACAAGGGCATTAGGTTCATTACCGGTCTGAGCCAAAGTAACACTAGGAAAAAAAAAAAAAGAGTATCAGATGATAAATTGGACTTTACCAGTGTAAGGAGATGCTCCATTTGCTTCTTAGTCAGATCTGTCCCCAAGTTTTCTGTTCTTCCAATTTGCTGGTTTGCCATGAAGTTTCCAGCAATTCTCTCGGGTGTGGCATGGTTGGTTGCAATAATCACGCCAGTCCCGTGGTTTGTCATCATTCCTGCATTGGTAAGTTACAGCTTTGCTGGACTTTGCAGTCACTAAGGCAGAGGTTTCAACCACACCACCGGGTCCTTTCTTGCCTAGCATTACATTCCTTCGACTCTCCTCTCCTCTGAAAAAATATCACCAATTGAAGGAAGGGGCTGTCTTCAAATGATTCTCCCCCTTACTTCATCAAATTCAATATTGAGGCCAGCAAGAAATTTAAAAATCCGATTGTTCTCAACAATTTTCTTGTGATGCTTGCTGTCTTCCACAGATTTCCATTCATAGGTATTGAATAGATCAAGATCTTGCCACATCCGTTTCAGAGAGTTGAAATACTTGGCGACAGTGTCCTCTCCTTAACGCATCTCACCAAGTTTGAGGGTCAACTCAAAGATTTGAGATTGATTACTCAAATCTGAATACATCTGGTTCACATTCTCCCAAAGCTCTTATGCTGTTGGATAGCACATATAGTTAGATCTAGTATCTTCTTCCATAGATTTAACAAGCCATGTCATGACCATGGAATTTTCGGCCTGGAATTTCGGCATCCCAAGTCGCATAGGCCAGATCATCTTTTGTAGGCGATGTACATGTACATGCGAACCGATTGAGACCAACGCAAAAAATTATCACCATTCAAGGGAATCGTGGTAATTTGAATAGAGTGAGACTCGGAGTTGGTTTCACTACCTTTTGACGGGTTTGTGACAGAGGACGATGGTGGGACAACAACAGACTCAATTGAAGTATCAGACATGGTGCTACAGCCGAGGCAAAAACTGGGAAACGGGAAGGAAAAAGAAATAGGGAAGAACGAGAACGAGTCAGTGGACAATTGCTGGCTCTGATACCATAA
>CAIGRK010058297.1:3701-14920 GCA_903798315.1 Fraxinus greggii | reverse complement strand
ATAATCTTATACTTTCTTTCCATATTCTTTATTTACTTACTTACAATAGTTTATACTATACAAATTACAATAAATATTCTAGACATTTCCTCACAATTCACAAATGGATCCACAATCATTTGTTGAAAGCTTGTTCGGTATCGGATGCGAATCACCTATGACGCCGCAAAGTTAATTTCACAATGAATTTGCTGGTCTCAACGAAGTACTCATTTCCGAAAATATTCCAGATTTGAATGCTTACGAAAGTAGTAATCCAATTCATTTGGATGACGTTGATATTCCCGAAACGGAACGGAGGATTGAGGAATTAAATATTCCTAAAGCAAGAGGGAAGCAAAAGGCCAAAAAAAAAAGGCAAAATGTTGGGATCACTTTAAATTGATTCCAAATGGTCGTATGGTCGATGAAGTCGCAGAGTCTAAAGCAGTATGTAAATACTGTCAAACACGATTGGCATAAGAAAAAGGTTTTGGTACCACCCACCTCAACCGTCACTACAAAGCATATGCGGCCAAACATAGGCTTGTTGGTGCATCTCAAACATATGCGGCCAAACATAAAAGTTAAAAAAATTTCGACTAATTTTTATTACTCTACAAATACTATACCTGGAGTGTACTATTCCGCTTGCAGTATGGTGTTTGAACGTCATTATATTTCATGAAGACAAAAATGACCCCGATTTTAGTGAAATTATATATTTTATGGAATTAAAATTTAGAAACTATTGGAAAAACTTGCCTATGTTATTTTCTTTAGCATGTATCATGGACCTCGATACAATTTATCAAATTCTAAATATGTAATTGATCGGATTTCAAAAGTTTTAACTTTTAATATACCTATCACTTATAGAAATTTAGAACAAACTTACGTGATATGCATGAATTATATGCAGACGAATGGGTGTAAATATTAGTCGGGCACCTTCTGCACCTACTCCTCCCATTAATATTGAAGAAGACGAAGCTGAAATATTAAATTTATTTGAAGGCATTAATACGTATAAATATATGCAATAGGTTATTCTAATAGTATGTCTACAACATGTAATCAGACATCGGACGCAAGTCCAAATGCATTACCTGTTGAATTATTTGATTACTTTAATCATAAAATGTCTAGTAATAAATTAGTTAAAAAATGTTCATAAGAAGTAATTGACTTCTTGAGAATGAAGATAGCAGTGGTTTCTGCGATTTCAAAAGACCTATTAACACGACCTCGAGGGCAGAACCGAGCTCGGCCTTTGAGGAACGATTCGAGCTTATGCTCGGCTCTTGTGGGAAATAAGGCCGAGCCGGCTCGGGCTGCGATGACTAAGCTTACCTTTTCAGCCAGCCAGTTATAAAATCTAATCAAATTCATAGATTATGCAACCATCATTCGTTTGTTGAATAGACAAAATTATCTTGTGATTTTTAAATCATCACCCCCATTTATGTTCTTGGAAGTACAAGGCAACAAGCAAAACAGTTTGATATTCAAAAGTTTTTCTAACACTTCCTCGTATCCATGAAGAACTATCCACCTTAGGGCCAAACCGCAAAAAGCACAAAGAGAATCCCCTACCCCCTCCCTCTCCCGTCTCTGCTTTCCGTTCTGTCACCCCTTCAATCTCCCACCTGTTAAAGGACTACGCTATTAAGATAACGATTGCAAAATAGGTATTAAGACAAATTAAACAACTTACAAGAGCTTAATTAACAATGAAAGTTCGTCCGATTTTTACAGAAAGTTTAAGAACAAAGAAAATGTTTACATAAAAACTGCAAAATGAAATTTTAGCAAAACCTTTTGAAATTATAAAGGCATCTCCATCATACCGAAATTTTGGTTGAAGTAGATTGGTTCCACAAGCTACAAACTCCATAGGCTTCCCAGCTTCAAAGCATGTTGGATAAACATAATGAAGCTTTGGAGCTCGTTCATTCACCTTGACTTCCACTACAAAATCATCTGTTTGCACGAAGTCAAACATCGTGTTAGTAACAAGTGACAGTAAACAAAGGTCTTGACGTTCACATAATTCATATCTTCTGGGCGAGTCACGCACCAACGTATGCCAAACTATTATATCTATGACATCACAGAAACTGGAACATTTCCTGTTTCTTTCCTTGTGTTCAATTTTATACCAAAATACTTTATCAATTGTCCATGATTTTATCATGAGATGTTCAAAAAAGGATGTAAATAATATTTGTGAAGATCCAAAGGGAGCAATAGTGAAGGAAATAAAAATTTGAGAAGCCAACAAACCTTTAGTGACACGAAATATCTTGTTATCTAGATATGCATGCATTCTTCCAGACAGCATGTTTCCAGGAGAGGCAAGAAGTTCTTGTATCCATTTGGCTGGCTCCTCCAATAACTGCTCAACACAATGATATTAAGCCCCCGTTTGGCCCCCATTATCCAAAAAATTTATTATTCTCTCTTATTTTTAACCACACAATCTTCCACAAAATAACATTACACATAAATTGAAAAATTTTCCTTTTTTTTCAACCACACATTCTCCAAAAAACCACTATCCAAAAAATTATAATTTCAAATAATGGGGGGCCAAACAGGGCTAAATAATTTGTCCAAGCTCAAAATTTAAACAAAACTTATAAGGCCATCCATAAATAAGACAATCCCGTATAAAACAAAACATAAAAAGATGTCATCACTATTTCGATGAAGTGAATGAAATTTGATGTTTTTTCTAACACTCTAATTGGTGCCCATGAAAATTTATAAAAGTATCCACGTAGATGTTACATTACATAAAGGAATCATGGAACTTCGGTCCCCCAAAATCAATCTCTTTAGGAACTGTGCCTTTCAGAGCTACAAGAAAACCTCTTACCTCCTTAAAATTTCAATTAAGTAGTTGCTCCAGTTTAGCTTAATCACAAAAGGGAGAACAACCAGAAGAAAAGGAGGGAAAGAGTAGGAGACTTGTTCACAGTTGTTTTGTGGAAGATCGGCAATGAAAAGGACTACTCGGGCTAATGCTAATTCCAGATCCATGCACATCTTCTCAGAGCTAAGGGGTAAGATATTGCAATCTCTACATATAAATATATAACATTTGTCAATATGTTCTCACCATCTCTGGTAAAACCAAGTCCACCGCGAAGACATTCATAAATTGCTGTACCATAGGTTTTAGCAGATAACCCCAAAATGTTGGTGAGCTTGGGCGTCTATTGGCCATTAAATGCATTAAAACGTAAAAATCATATACATATAAAAGTATAATCCAATACAACCCAAAATAATAAGAAAAATGCAAATTAAACTTAATTTTAAACTATCATCAATTTCCAATGCCAAAATATCATTTACCACAAATCAAAAATTCCCCAATTTATAATTTATCACAAGTCACAAATTAACAAATTTTCATAAATCATAAATCATCACAATTCACATACTAAATCATTAATCAAATTATCAATACATATTATCACTTCAAGGCTAAGTTCTAAACTAAAATGGTATCAAAATGAACTAATAAAAAAGAAAAAGGAATAAAAGAGGCTAACAGTTAGTGATGGTAGGCCAGTGGTAGCTTGTCGAGAGTCAGTAACAATAAGTCACAAGCGCCAATTGAAACACAGAAGCTCAAATTCCTTTTTATACGAATTGTAAATGTGAAAACTGAATAATGAATAAAATAATTCAGAAATGGGATGAATTATCCGGCATAGAAGACAATCTATAACAAACAGAAGAAAGTACATCAAATTTAGAGTTCCAAAACAAATTCTGAATCAAGAACTCCAAATAACCACCGACAAAATTGTGACAAAAAATTAGAAATAGTAGCAAAATTCAATTCATACTCGAAATCGAGACTTTCAAATGGGCAAACGTTGGCGCCGACATAGCAATCTGAGGTCAAGCAACGGCGTCGCCGCGTCAGGGCTACGGGAGGGAGCTTTGGATCAAAGATAGGGTTGCTAGACGTTTGGTTTGCTTTCTGTATTACACTTAAGGGGAAATGTTTAACCTCAGCAGGCCTATGGGCTATGGTAATTGGTCAAATGTTATAAAACTTTTTTTTAAAAGAACAACTTAACGAAAGGCCCACAAATTTTATTTTTATTTTTTTAAAAAAATGGCCCAAGAACTCATCTTTACCATCAATTCATCCCTGCTCTTTACCGCGACCGACAACTCTGCAAGTCTGCATCCAATTTTTGAGTGATTCCAAACATAGAGAGAGAAAGAGCTCTTCGAGTGATTCCAAATACAGAGACAAAGAGAGAGAGAGAGAGAGAGATGACTACCGAAGGAAACTTTGTGCAACCTTTCATACCACGTTTTGATGGTCATTACGATCATTGGAGCATGCTTATGAAAATTTCCTTCGGAGTAAAGAGTATTAGAGTTTGATTGAGACTGGTTACACGGAGCCGGGAATAGCACCATTCACTGAGACACAGCAGAAGAGGCTAGATGAGTTGAAGCTGAAGGATCTCAAGGCAAAGAACTACCTTTTCCAAGCGATCGACAGAATGATTTTGTAGATGATCTTGGAAAAAGGTACTACAAAGAAAATCTGGGAATCAATGAAAAAGAAATTTGAAGGCAATGCTAGGGTAAAGCAATCTACACTTCAAGCCTTGAGAAGATATTTTGAGACACTCAAAATGAAAGTCGGTGAAACAATTACTGAGACTTTGCTAGAGTAATGACAGTGGCCAATAAGATGAGAATTTATGGAGAGACTATGACTGACGTTACTATTTGTGAGAAAATCCTTAGATCACTCACCGATAAATTCAACTATGTGGTTTGTTCGATTGAAGAATCTAAGAACATAGACACACTCTCCATTGATGAACTTCAAAGTTCACTAATTGTGCACGAGCAAAAATTCAACAGAAGCAGTGGTGTTGATCAAGTGTTAAAAGTAACAACTAATGAAAGATTCAGAGGAAGGGGTCGAGGAAGAAGTTCTTACAGAGGAGAGGATGTGGAAGAGGTCGTCAAGCTTTTAACAAGGCCACAGTTGAATGTTACGATTGTCACAAACTTGGACATTTCCAGTACGAGTGTCCCACTTGGGAAAAGGAAGCAAACTATGCAGAACTTAATGAGGAAGATGAAATGGTTTTAATATCTTACGTTAAGCTGCATGAGGCCAGAAGAGAAGATGCATGGTTCCTTGATTTAGGGTGCTCTAATCATATGTGTGGGGATCGAGTTATGTTTACTAAACTAGATGAGAGCTTTCGGCATTCCGTTAAATTGTGGAACAATAGCAGAATGAATGTAACTGGGAAAGGAAGTGTAAAGCTATTGCTGAATGGAGTCAAGCATGTTGTCACCAAAGTATACTATGCTCCAGAGCTTAAAAACAATCTCTTGAGCATAGGGCAAATTCAAGAGAAAGGCTTGGCTATTTTGTTTCAAGGAGGTCTGTGTAAGATCTATCATCCGAATAAGGGCTTGATTATTCAAACTATCATGAGAGCCAACGGAATGTTTATATTGCTAGCATAGACTCAGACCTCTTCACAAGCTCAACCAGAAAGTTGCTTTCACAAAAGCTCTTAAGATCTTTCTCACCTTTGGGATCGACGGTATGGATATCTAAGTTACAAGGTCTTAAGAACCTTGCAATACAAGAAAATGGTGCATGTACTTCCTTAGTTTCCAGCTTCAAATGTAATTTGGACAGATGATATCAATGGAAAGTAACATCGAGACCCCTTACCGAAGAAGAGCACGTGGAGAGCAAGTCAGAAGTTAGAACTCATTCATGCAAACATTTGCGGGCCTATGACTCCCACATCCAATAGTCGAAAAAGGTACACGTTATGTTTCATTGATGATTTTACTCAAAAATCATGGGTGTATTTGTTTGTAGAAAAATCAAAAGCATTGGATTTCTTCAAGTGTTTCAAGAAGATGGTTGAAAAATAAACATGGTTATGTGTCAAGTGTTTGCGGACTGTTATGGGAGGTGAATTCATCTCGAATGAGTTCAGCGATTTCTATAAAAGGAGTGTAATTAAGAGACAATTAACCACTATATGTACATCGTAATAGAATGACATGGCTGAAAAGAAGAATAGAACAGTAATGAAAATGGTTCAATCAATGCTCTTTGACAAGAAGATTCCAAAGACATTCTGCCCAGAGGAGGTGAATTGGACCTTTTATGTTCCGAACTGGTGTCCGACTTTGGTTGTCAAAGATATCACCTCAGAAGAAGCTTGGAGTGAAGTGAAATCCTCAGTAGAACACATTCGAATATTTGGTTGCCTAGCTCACGTACATGTTCCAGATGTAAGAAGAGGTAAGCTTGACAATAAGAGTTTTCTTTGTGTATTATTGGGTGTTAGTGAGGAGTCCAAGGGATATAGATTGTTTGATCCTATAACTAAAAGAGTTGTTGTGAGTAGAGATGTCAATTTCGAAGAAGAAAAATAGTGGGATTGGGGTGTGAGTTATGAGGAGCAAATTTTGTTAGATTTGGAATGGGGTGAGGCTGATGCAAATGATGAAGATATAGAAATGGTGAGTCTTCATGTGAGTGAAAACAATGATGAGAGAGAGGTAGTAGGAGAGGTCAGTTGTGATGAGGGAAGTAGAGAAGAAGAAAATGGTTCCTCTAATTCTAATAATGAGGTAAGTGGGGGTGAAAAGGGAGTAAGGCGTCCTCCAGTGTGGATGCACGATTATGTTAGTAGAGAAGGCTTATTAGTTGATGAAGTAAATATGGCATTTGTTGTGTCAACTGATCCATTACATTTTGAAAAAGTAGTAAATAATGCAAATTGCCGACTCGCTATGGACCGTGAGATCAACTTTATTGAGAAGAACAAAACATGGACACTCACTGAGCTGAAGCAAAAAAATTGGAGTAAAGTGGGTTAACAAAATAAAGTATAATGAGCATGGCGAGATTGATAAGCACAAGACACGGCTAGTCGCTAAAGGGTACTCACAAAAGCAATGCATAGACTACACATAAGTCTTTGCACCAGTAGCACGGATGGATACGATGAGGCTGATTATTGCTTTAGCTACACAGAAAGGTTGGGAGATTCTTCAGTTGGATGTCAAATCAGCATTTCTTCATGGTGAGATAAGCGAAGATGTTTACGTTGATCAACCGAAAGGGTATGAGAAAAAGGGCAGCGAGCATCTAGTTTACAAGTTACACAAAGCATTGTACGGATTAAATCAAGCACCACAAGGTTGGTTTAGTCGAATTGAAACACACTTCATCAGTGAAGGTTTCCAAAGGTGTGACAGCGATTAGACACTGTTCACTAAACGAAGCAGGGAAGGAAAAATCATCATTGTAAGTGTTTATGTTGATGATTTAATCTTTACTGGTGATGACAAAATCATGATGTCTGAATTCAAAAGTTCTGTGATGAGAGAGTTCGACATGTTGGACTTGGGAAGATTAGATTTTTTCTTGGTATCGAAGTGTTGCAGGAGTCAGATGGTATCTACATATGCCAAAGAAAATATGCATTTGAAGTTTTGAAGAGGTTTGGTATGGTGGAGAGTAATTCAGTTAATAGTCCAATAGCTCCAGGTTGCAAAATCGACAAAGATGAAGATGACATTACTATTGACGAGACATACTACAAGCAATTAGTGGGAAGCTTGATGTATCTCACAGCTACAAAACCGGATATGATGTTTGTCACTTGCCTCATAAGCAGGCATATGGCAAAACCTACAGAGCTTTATCTTCAAGCAGCAAAAAGGGCATTTCGATATTTAAGAGGTACTGTGAATTTTGGAATTCATTACAAGAAAGGAGGAAGTGGTGATTTGATTGCATTCACAGATAGTGACTACATAGGGGACCTGGAGGATAGGAAGAATACGAGTGGGTATGTATTTATGCTAAGCCCAGGAGCAGTTTCTTAGAGTTCAAAGAAGCGGACAATAATGACTATATCTACCACAGGGGCAGAATTTGTGGCGGTTGCAGTGTGTGTATGTCAAGCTATTTGGATGAAAAGGATTTTGAAGGAATTGGGGCATACTGATGGAGGTTGCACATATGTGAGATGTGACAACAATTCAACTATCAAGCTGTCTAAAAATTCTATGATACACTGCCGCAGCAAGCATATCGATGTAACATATCATTTCTTGAGAAATCTTACTAAGGGAGGCAAGATTGCATTGGTTCATTGTGGAAGACAGGATCAGGAGGCAGATTTGATAACCAAACCGCTGAAGGCTATATAATATCCATTGCATCTGTTCGTGTGGCCTGCATTTTAGCATTATGTTAGTTCCTGTAAGGCTATATAATATCCATTGCTGATATTCAATAAATTCATTCCAGTTTTGTTGTGTTCTTGTTTACAGCAATTTAATTTCTGAACTTGTTCTCAACACAGAAGTTGTTGAGACATGGACTGGAACAAACAATAAAGTTGCCTATTTTACTCAGATTTTTTATTTAAAAAATATATAAAAGTGATTGAAATTTGAATAGTCGTATATAAAAATACAATCAAAATTATCGGTAGTTGACAAGATTATATAGAAACCAAATGAAATATTAAAAAAATACGAATGATATTCAAAAAGAAACAAACAATTGAGGATTGAAAAATCCAATTTCAAATGTTGGAGACAAATTTTCTGGAGTCGTTAAAGGTACAAGGACTAATTATACAAAATTAGCAAAGAAACATATGTGATTGATTGATATTATTGATGAAAAAATGTATTTTAATTAGTGATACGATGTGAAATATATGGTTAAAATGAGAAATTATTGATGTGATGAAAAATATTATTTTATTGAAAAATGTGTGGTTAAAAATGAGTTTTTAAAAAATGTATTTTGAAAGAATATGTACCAAACGGGAGCTTACAAGTAAACCGATATTTTTTAAATTTATATTTCATTTATTATTCTATTTTGAATTACAAAAATATAAAAAAGGAATTCCCAAGTAGAACACTTATGGACCACCATGATAAGGATACTATTCGTCGCATATATGAATGGGCGAATCCAGCTGTTTTTCTCTTTAGGCATTCTTCTCATGCAAGATTATTTTTCTTAAACCAACTCCACTACTACTTACTTTTAGAATGTGGGAATAGTATCAAAATTCATTGTCCATCAAAATAAGCAAAGGTAGTATCTATTAATAATGGTGCCATCGAGTAGTGAAGACAACATAGCCTAAGACAGATATAAGAGATTATTGCTCAAGCGGGGTTAGGTCATGCATAGGTCAACATGATGTGGCACTTTGCGCGAATGAGGATTGTTCAACATGTACAAACTAAATATCTATATTAGTTAAATACGGTTTGTCTCGAATTTATAAAGAGATTAAAGTATTTCACCTAATAGGTTAACTTTTAAAGATGAAACACCAAAATCGTTATTTACTAGGATTTTTAGGCATACCATCTAAAAGAAGGTGGATGTCACTTGCTAGATTTCTAAGTGAATACTGCCTTTCTTGTAAAATAACTTAGCCGTGTTAGATTTTTCTATACATTAGAGCTCTTCTATCAATCTCATATTGTTCTGAACTTCCCGCATGACCTTTGACCTCTTGCAAATACTTTCTTTGGCTTAAAGTGAAGTCGTCTAACTTGGAAAAATAAGGTAATTGATCTTCTAAAGACATGAACTTCCTTAATTATTGCATCAAAATTATGCTATTCATTTGAATTCAAATCTCCCTCTTTATTATCAACTGGAAGGTTTAGATTGATTGAGCTATGCTTATTCTTTTAAGTCTTTAAGCCCATAAAACTCACGCGAGCTTGTCTTTTCCATTCACTTGTGATGATCTTATTGATTTGATAACTACAAATGCTTTCGTACACCAAGCCTGACATATGAATTCTTTATCTTTGGGTAGTTAAATTTGTGACCTGAATAGTGCTACGAA
The DNA here is from genome assembly GCA_903798315.1 of Fraxinus greggii. NCBI lineage: Eukaryota > Viridiplantae > Streptophyta > Magnoliopsida > Lamiales > Oleaceae > Fraxinus > Fraxinus greggii. Next base: position 5,012 of record CAIGRK010058297.1, on the reverse strand, counting down.
CGTTGAACACTTGTCACACCTCTTCCAAAATTCTAAGAAACCTTTCTTCGTACTCGGCAAAAGGTTCTGTAACACAAGGCCTCCTATGCTTGTGTCATGTGATGCGCCATCTTTAAGGCCACGGTATAACACTTCCATGCCTCGTATTCATCCTCTCTCACAATTGCAACTCATCTAGCATAGGAAGTTTTTCGACAAAAAGAGTGGATGGTGATTACAACCTTGGGAGCCTTGAGCACTGGATGTCTAAGGACAAACTTATAGACTGGGATACACTTGATTATCAAGAAATCAGTCATTATGTAGTTATATGAGGCCGCTAGTAGCATGATGACGCCTTTGACCACTATGTCTTAGTGCTTGTTTGGTTTAAATTACAGTTTCGTTATAATTTAAATGTCAAAGTCAAAATTAAACTTTAATTTTAATTATATATTTCGTAAGATCTTCAATTAAAATACACAATTTACATCACTCATTTCTATTGCTTTTTTCAACAAAATATTTTTTTCTCTCAAACGAGCACTTAATTAATATTTCAGGGTGGAAATATTACTTTCCTTTGCTATTTGCTAAATCGCAAGCTCTTCCAATTTCTTTTAAAATTCCACAATTTTCTTTCCAGGATCACTAACATTTATTCACAAGCATAATTGTGCCATGAAAAGGTTGGGAAATTGCACTATATTCCTTCTCAACTTATTTCCGAAAGTTTTAAAAAAGGGTTACCCTTCAAACTATTTGCTTTAATTGCAAAAATAATCATTAACAATGGGAGTGTATAACTTTTCAATAATTTTTCTTGTGAACGCTACATAAATGTCCATGTTAGAATAATGCTATGTAGCATCAACGATGCTTAGCACGTTCTATATTGATGTCAACTGTATAAAAATATTGTCGCATAAGAAAAATAAACAATGTTGACAAATTTTTATCTTCAAGGTAATCTAATTGAAACTCTATCTGGCTGACGAGATAAAAATAGATATTATGAAGAGTTCCGCCTGTATTTAGGGACTTTGTTAGACGAAATGAATTAGCAAAATTTAATCTCTCTTTTTTTTTCCCCTTTTTTTTTAATTTTTTCTCCCATATTTTTTTTAAAATTTTTTTCCCTCTTTAATCCTCTGTTTTATGTAACTAAAAATTAGAATTTTAAAAAAATTCAATAAAAGTTGATAAAATTTATGATTGAAAAGTTGATGAAAATTACATGAATCTCATGAAATGTGAGGTTAAAGATTAATTGTTGATTTTGACTTAAATTTTATTAATTATTTAGCCGTACCCCTACCTTTTTTTTTTTTT
>CAIGRK010058285.1:0-13807 GCA_903798315.1 Fraxinus greggii | reverse complement strand
CACAAAATATACTACCGACCACCATAGAACTATTTAAATATTTAGGGTGATGCCAATTGGAAGTTCTTGTTAGGCTTACTTGTTTGCAATGGCTTCAATATCTTCCTTCTTAACTGCCCCGGGATCATCGCAACCAACCACATAGTTATGCAAATTAGCTGCCGCAACCTGAGGGACACAAGAGTTCAAAGCATAAGCAACACCAACTCCAGCAGCACCCAATCCAGCATTACGAGACCCACCAAACTGAGACCCACCAAACCAAGACCCAAGTCCATATCTAGCAGCAACTGCAAAGATTAAAGCGAACCAGCTATCCAAATAGGCGGTGTCATGGCATCGACCAAAGACTGGACAATCGTGAGGTCTCTCTTCTCCCCAAAAAACATCGGCTTTGATAGCAATACTGGATGGAGAGGCATAAATAGAACTAGAATTTTGCTCCAATGAGGAGGCCAGCACAGTGGAGATTTTATAGCGGTGGTGGCAGAAACAAGTTGAGGAAATGCGAGGAGGGATTCCTACGGGCTTTAGGGTAGGGGTGAAGAGGATGGTGTGGTGGTTGGTGAGGAGAATTGATGGGTTTATTTTGACACCCACACTCTCTCTCTCTCTCTCTCTCTCTACTGTGTGAATTTGTGAGGGTGTGAGGAGCTAGAGAGAGAGGGGATAATGGTGCTGGGTGAAAGTTTAATATCAAATTTAGGGTTTAAGGGAGTGAAAAAATAGAGTGAGAGAAGAACGAAATTAAATGAAATTCGTTTTTTGGAGTGATTTGCATTTTTAAAAAAGTTTAGGAGCAGATTGAAATTTATTCTTTATTTTTCTTTTCTTTTCTTTTCTTTTTTGTTTTATTTATATGGGAGGGTATATTGGTCATTTTATGTTAAAATTTGTTGGAAATGACATTCGGCGCAAATAATGTGAAAGGTAGGGACGTTCTGCTCCAACAAATGAAAGGTAGGGACGTTTTCCACAAAAACCTTCTAAGGTAAGGATGTTTTGCGTCAATTACTCTTTTGTTTTTGATGGTTTTTTCTGTTTGCAGGAGGCCTTCAACTATGGAGGAAATTTTTATAATTGAGATTAAGGCTGGGCAGAAGAAGTGAACAAAAATAACTTTTCCTGAGAAAGGAAATGAAGAAAGAGGTGTTATACCATCTGATCTAGTATTTATTTTTGATGAAAAGCCACATAGTGAATTCAATAGGGATGACAATAATATAATCGTCTCTCAGAAAATTTCTCTAGTCGAATTTCTGACTGGTTATGCCGCCCAAGTTAATACATTAATGGACAGAATCTAACAATACCCACAAACAACATTATAACTCCGACATATGAAGAAGTTTTTAAAGGGGAAGGAATGCCCGTCCCCGAGGAAGGCGGTAAAAGAGGAGGTGGTGGTTTTGGTTTGGGGTGGGGTTGGCCTTTTTATTATTATTATTATTATTTCTTTTCTTTTCTTTTCTTGTTTATTATTTAATTATTTAATGTTATTAATAGATAGTTACCATTTTGCCATTTTCAAATTGATTAAAATGTGTTCAAATCAATTTTGTTGGATCAATTGACGGTATTTTGGATTGAACCAAAAGGATCATACCTACAACGTTTCTAAAGGTTAAGGGTGATGGTTGCAACAAACCAAATGCGTGAAAAAAGTTTGTCAGTGTTTTAAATATTTGAGATTTTTGCTGCAATTATCCCAAAAAAAAAATACACCGCAAAATAATTTACTTATAATTAAACAACATTGTTATATCCGCTGGTACATAGATTTCAGAGCCACTGTACAAACTTCAGCGTTTTCTACTGCAGGTAATCTGATCCCACCATCTCGTCCCTTCTCTCTCTCACGCAGCACTGTCGCTTAAATTCTACTCCACGGCCATGGCTTCCATTGCTATATAGTGCCTAGATTTTTTTATTTTTTTTTTTCAGTTCACTTACTCTCTCTACTTTTTTTTCCCCCAGCCAAAATCATTTATATTTTCACAAGTTGAATTTAGCCAAGGTTCAGAAAATATCTCAATTCCAGTAAGTTTTTTGGTTTTTTTTTCTGTATCTCTTTATATGTGTATGTACGTGTGTGTAAGTTAATAGGTTCATGTAGTGTTGCTTAATTACGCCGACCATGATGTATTGTACATCGCTCATAAGTCGTTGTACGTTGTTTTGGCGGGATGTCAGGTTGCTCGAAAAGATTCAATTTTAGGTTCTGATTCTGAAGCGAAGCATCATTTCAGCACTAGCATGGCCCTAGGATTCTAGAAATAAGCCAAAACTGATAGTGCTTGAGGGGGATTCCTGGTGATAAATTAGTTGATTGAGAATAGGTTGCCAACACCTTCTGTGGATTGACATGATAATGGAAATTGATCTATCAGATTCTATATGAGACAAGGCACAATTACTACTGCACGATGTGCAATAGTTTTGGCAGGGTAAAAGCTGCTTTTAAATTATCCCAAGTTGTACAAGAAATTGTGATGTGAAAATAGACGTGGAAATTACATTTTCCAGTGTGTTTTTGTTACTTTCAGTTTTAATTTATATCTTGTTACCTGTACTTATTTCAACCATATGCCTCTAAATAGTTGAGAAAATATGGCAATCATGATTGTTCTTGTCCATTCATTATATTTTATTTTAAAGTTGGTGGTGCCTTGATTTTTTTTTTTTTGGTTCGCTATCTCAGGCTAGAAGAATCATGTCTGGCCGTCTAGTTGACATTCATCCCCGTGAACTCAATTTTATATGTAAGTGAAATTGTGGAGTTATGTTGCTTTGATTGATTTGGATACGTGTATCATTTTATAGTTTTTGGCCTTCGGTTATGTTAATGCATGCATCATGTTGCATCCGAATCTAGGTGTATGCCATACATTTAATGATATCACAATACTTTCATTGATTGGTATTCTTAAAAGAATTCTATCTAGAAACAAAAGCCCCTTTTAAGTTGTCTCAGTTCGGTAGCTGCATTGTCTTGAATAGATTTAAACCGTGTTGGGTGGCTCGGGGTAGAATCTTCTGACTGGAAATTAGAGCATTTGCATTTGGATTCAAATAGAAAATTTGTTAAAACATCAATGACAATGCCCCAATTCCACGCTGTAAGCATAGCATCCTAGAATTCAAGGGCACTAGGATAGTACCATTTTAAGTCACCTTGACTGTGTTAATGGATACCTGGGAATGATCGTGAAATACATGCCTTCAGATGATAGCTATTAAGTGTCATGGCTCAGGATTCTTGTCATTGCATACCGCCCAAAGTTCTAACTGGTCTGGTCGTACGAGGTCTATAAGTTATTTGATCTTAAGTGGAAAACTTTACGGAGGTAAATTTTTATAGTTATTTGATCTTAAGTGGAAAACTTTATGGTTCTGCCTTAGTCAGATATTGAAAAAGATCTCTTGCTGATTATAAGATTATTGCGTCTGTAATTCTAGTGATTGGGTTTTTGCAGTCCACATCACTTATTATTTATCTTTCTTCTTCTTGTTTGAGGAACCAGGGAACGGCTTTATTATCTACTTTTGCTTCCTCTCTTCATCAACTTCATCACATATTCACATTGTTTAAATGATTAATGAATGTAATAACTATGTAAAATATGTGATGTTTAAATAATTAATCATTGTAATCTGTTTAATTTATATCTGCAATGGCGCAAGTCTCTCATTTCCCTTCTCTTTCTTTAGTTGAGGTTAAGAAACAGAGTACGTGCTCTGTTCACCTTACCAATCTCTGTGATCAATATGTAGCTTTCAAGGTAAGTAACTTCGATCTTGTTGTACACTATCAAGATGTAATCTCTCCGAAAAGGATTTAAAGTCTGTCTAGTTGTATGATAGCCTGATCAGAAAACTTTCCTTCTTTCGTTTACAGAAATTTATAAAGTAACTAAGTGATTTTAACTTGATCTCCGCTCTTTAGAGAGACTGTTGAATTGCTAATATAATTTATTTGGCAGGTGAAGACTACGTCACCCAAGAAGTATTGCGTGCGCCCTAATGTAGGCATAATCAAGCCAAATTTAACGTGTGATTTTACTGGTATCTAAGTGTTACCTTGTTGTGTACTTTCCAATTTCACGTTATGTCTCGGTAAATAATTATGTTTAATACAGTTTCTTTACGACACTTGGAAAATAAGTTTCAAAAGCTGATTTTTATCAATTATTTTGTGATGCATTGTCATCATTAATCACATGTATCATGGGCAAATTAAGAACCATGTGTTTTTCTGCAAATTCCAGTATTGGTGCCGACGGGCTATCAACCTCCGACATTTTGGCTATTAAAATCACATGTTTAGCATTTAGCTTAACAGCTTCTTTGACTATTTGTGGTATGATCCTTAGGATTTTAAAGACTTTCCTAACGTTTACCTTCTTGGTGATGTAGTTACCATGCAAGCACAAAAATCTGCTCCTGATGATATGCAATGCAAGGATAAATTCCTGATTCAGTATAAAATTGTTCCATATGGCACAACAGAAGAGGAAATTACATCTGGCATGGTACGATTGCTCTAAAGTGATTTTTCAATAAATATCTGCCATTTATCTTGTGTTTCACAGCTAATTTCGGAATAGTTTCTGCGGATTGCCCTTAGTATTTTAATAATATTCTTCTTGTGGCAGTTTGCAAAAGACGGTGATAAATATATTGAAGAGACCAAGCTTAGGGTCGTTCTCACTTGCCCACCCCATTCTCCCATGTTGCTGCCTGTTAATGGAACTTTGAAGCATGAACCAACTAATGACACTTCAGTACCGAAAGACAAATTGCAGAGCAGAGTTGAAAATTTACCCCCTTCACAGACGGTGAGAGATTTTAACATGATTTTTGCTCTAGCATTATATGATTGATACCAAGTGCCAACATTCAGGACGATTTCACTGCTTGTCTGCCATATACATTTGATGAAAATTCCTTGTTAATTGTTTCACTATATAACATTGTGCTATTGGTTATGCGACATGCAGCTCTATTTCACATGTTCACCTCCCTTCACTAGTTTTTGTTCATATTTTTGTAACTAATTTTTAATTATAACTTCAGAATAAGTGGTAGTTAAACTCCCACTCCACAGTGTGAACTCATGGACTGTTTTTCTTTATAGAATGTCTCTGATCATATTGTAGAATCTTCTCCCTATTGACCCGATCCAATTGTAAAGTACTCTCTCTTTTATGCAGCTTGTTAAGAACATTGAGGATGCCAAGATTATCGCGCACACAGAAGAGGATAGATTGCCCAATGTTGTGGAAAATGTGAAATCTGTCCCTGCTAAATACGATAAGCTTAAACCTGACAAGGACAAAGATTTTAAGCCAGACAAGTACGAAGAATCAAGACAAGTGAAGGATGTGGAAGAAACAAAGATGAAATTCACAAATGATATTGAGGAGCTGAAATCAAAAATAACTGCCTTGGATTCCAAACTTATTGAGGTCAGTTTCTTTACTATATCAAAATTTGGGGATGTGAGGAATTTTGGAGATGCGTATATTTCAATCTTGGGAGGTATATGCAAATAATATTATGGTGATGACAAAAAATTTGATATCCGTGACAATCTTTTCAGGCCCAAGATACCATCTCGAATCTAAAAGATGAAAAGAGCAGCACCATTCAGGAGAAGGAAATATTAAAGCAAGAGTTGGTTAGTGACTTCACTACTTTATCGTATTTTCACCTTTTCTTTTATTATAATCGGATAACCTCGTGCTATTTTCCCTTGATTGCTCTCTCTACTTTCTCGTAATGGTTGAATGGGTATATATGAGAGATTCCTTAATATTCATTTCTTTTGGAGGGTAATATACTTTTATATACTACATTACTGTCGTGAACTACATTAGGACACAACAGATCAAGGCACATTACTTTAGGTCATCGATCCAATTGACGGCTCTTAAAAATGTTTGGTTATAAATGTTTGGTTATAAATAAACCGTAAGCTTTAAAATAAATTATTTTTGTATTGGTCAAAGTTTTCAATTGCTAATAAGTAATTTTATTTTGTTTTGCTTGTTTGGAAAAAAAATTATAATGAGATTATAACGAAAAAGGAGTAATGGATCCCACGAAATGTGTAAATAATAAAAAGGTAGTAATTGTGAACGTATGATTAAAAATTTAAAATTAATGAATGATTTTGACTTCAAATTATGAAGAACATAATTTTTCTTGAATATGCAAGAAAAAAGTAACATATTTAGACAAGTCTAACGACAAAAAGTTATTTAAAACTTACTTTTTGTAAGCTTAGCTGAAATCTACACGGGGCTTTAATAGAACGATTGTCATAACTTAAATCTCTTTATAACACCTGGTCTTTATAGGTAATGTTGAGGAGAAAGGCTGGTGCAAGAAAAGTTCAAGTTGGTTTTCCCCCCTTGTTCGTTTGCATGGTTGCGCTTATTAGTCTGATTGTTGGATTCTTGTTGCGTGCATAGAGCAGGACTTTATGCAGGTGTCGGTGTAACTATTTAGAAATGTTCCGTGTAGTGATTGGTGGTTTACAATGCCCATTTGTACTTGAACTTCAATGATAGAAATCTTCAACATCAATGTAAAGAGAACCAGTTCGTCGACTCCATTTGGTTTGCGTTTCAGTTTTGAATTTTAAACTCATTTTCAATTTTCTGTTTTAAGATTGTAGAAAACGCAAGCCTAATAAGCAAGAAAAAGACAACAGAATGAGAAGCTAAAGACTATTTATTCACCCATTTTTCCAATTCTGCATTAGAGTACATAAATACAGATTCTCCCTGTAAAATAATTTCGGACTCGTGCCCAAAAAATGGGTTATCAGAAAGCATGATTTCATAAGAAATAATTGAAGTAAACTGCATCCTATTTTCTCAAAAATAACGATTTCGAATGCGCAACAAAATTAAGAACAGCTATAAACAAAAATTGATTATGTACACCGGGCTAATGATCTAATTCAGTGTTCTAGCAGCCTTTTCGAGTTCTTCTGGGAAACGATGCAGGCTTCTTTCGATTGGGGAGCCTGGAACGAAAGGAACAAAACCACGACCACCAAAAACGGGACGCATGAAAGAATCATCGAATTTTCTCCAATAATAATGGACAGTACGAGAAGGTCTTGTTAAGAGCATCCGTAAACTGTTTGGACGGGGCACACTTTGGCCAACTCTACTACCTTCAGAAGCCTGTCCGTTTGTTATGTTTTGTCCATATAGATCGGTTAAGGAATCCTGCTCAACGCCAAGAAGTGGCACTGTGATGGAATGTGGCGTAATTGGCTCCGATGAAATCATTCTGGCTAATGGTTTTGANTTCTTTCGATTGGGGAGCCTGGAACGAAAGGAACAAAACCACGACCACCAAAAACGGGACGCATGAAAGAATCATCGAATTTTCTCCAATAATAATGGACAGTACGAGAAGGTCTTGTTAAGAGCATCCGTAAACTGTTTGGACGGGGCACACTTTGGCCAACTCTACTACCTTCAGAAGCCTGTCCGTTTGTTATGTTTTGTCCATATAGATCGGTTAAGGAATCCTGCTCAACGCCAAGAAGTGGCACTGTGATGGAATGTGGCGTAATTGGCTCCGATGAAATCATTCTGGCTAATGGTTTTGATGAAGGCTGTAAGAACCTCACCAAAGGTTTAGTTATCAAGCCAAACACCTGCATGGACAGTAAAGGCCAAATGTTCATATCCTATGACAATAAGTGAAGTACAAGTCTTGCACGTTGAACCACGTCATCTAAAAAGTTTACGATGCCAAAGAGAGAATAAGCCCTTGTTTGGCTCCCCATTTCTTAAAACTATTTTTTCCACGAACTCATTTCAACCACATATTTTCTGGATTCACAACTTTTAACAATTTTTCAACCATATTTCATTAATTTTTATCAAAATCCATTAAAATCTATTTTTTTTTATCAAAACCAAACAGGGCTATATATTGAGCACGCAAAAGTCCAGCATTCAAGTCTCGGCGCTACCAATTTTAAAATTGTGCATGTATCATGCCTTTGACGACGAGGTAGTTGAAACATTTTGGATTGCACTAAGTGAAATTTTACGAATAGAAAGTCCCACTATTTTATTGTTCATTTTCTTCCTTTCCTTTTCTTAAGAGACTAACTCCTCCCACATGCCGACCCAATTGTATATCCTACCAAGCAGTTTTTAGAAGCTTGAGATGTCTTACCACAGTGCTAAAAAGGACAGCTGTTATGGTACTGGTGATCATGATAGCATTCTCACGTAGATTGGTGTGTCCCAAACTTGTAAACTGCATGAATGAATTTCAAAATTAGCTCGATTATTCCTACATTATGTAATACAAACTAATCATCCCTTATTCTTTGCCGTAACACGCCACTAGAACAGTAATATCAAGCTATGCAAAGGTCATAGAATTGTTTGTGATCTTGAAGAAGGGTAAAAGGGCTTGAACATAATATTTTGATAATTAGGATTAATTAATGATTTGTTATTATTTACATCATTGCTATTTAATATAAATCCTTGATGGTTAAAATTATTTTCAGTAGCAAATATTTTTAATAAACAAATCAAAAGCAACGGCTCTGTTCAAATGAGAAATGAACTGGATCAAACCAAACTGAGTACCAATAAAATTCTATAAAAAGGACCAAATAGTTGTGATAGAACCAAAACAGACAAAAGTTTGATCCTATTCTTTTTACACTTCAAAAAATTGTTCAAGTGTCAGTTAACATCTATGTATATTTTCTTACTTCATTTTCATACTTCCAGTTTTAGGCGACACAAGTGTCGATAAATTCCATACTGCTCAAAATATTGTGAATGCACTTTCAGCGCTGATAAAGGTGCCGAAAACCATCCTATTTCATTGAAATAGTCATAGCTAATACTTTACCTGTTTATAAGCAAGCGCCATTGAAACAGCACCTCGCATAAGACCAGCCCACCATATTGTAATCTGCCAATCACAAATGGGAGCATTGTTAGATAGCCCGAACAAATGAAGGGTGTTGTACAATTGAAATGATAATTTTTGAGCTCGTACTTGCTTCTTAAAGTCGATTTTCTCATATGGAGACTTCTTGGTCAAGTTAGACAGGAACGACAGAGGAAAAACGAAGGCTGCTCGTCCAACCAAAACCAATCCCAATAGAACTCCACTGACAGCAATTGACGTCTGCGGGCTGACAACAAACAAAATAGTTAATAATTCTAACCAAATAGTACACAAAATCCCTTGTATTGAGCCAATTTCACTACATCCAAAGAAAAGTAGAGACCCTTTATTTATAGAAAAATTTATTTGCAATTAGAATCTATAAGCAAAGCACAGCAGAGCCTTTAGAAGGAGGAGCATACCTGCTACTTACGAAGTGCCACTTCTCAATGTCCAGAGCATCCATGCCAACATAAAGAAATATGAATATTTCAGCAACAAATGACAATGTGGCAAAGGTGTGCCTGCAGAATAGTTGAAGATACAAATCAATAGAAACGTCAATTAGTATGTATCTTGGGGTTTGGGAAGTGTCATAAGCAACATCGTATTCTAAAAGTTTTACGTTAAGATAAGGTAAAGCCATACTTGGTCGTGATTCTTGACTTCTCGGTGACATTATGCCAGGTGTAGTGTGACATCACAATCCCGCAGAAGAATACAGTGAGGATAGCACTTAAATTAAATAACTGCACAACGTATCAGGCAGAAAGAAAAGGTTCATTTGTTATATCAGAACACTTGGTAAAAGCTTCTTACAAGTTGTCAAAGAAGAATGCCAAGTTCTATAAGCTCCTTAAAAGTTGTCTAGAATACTTACTTCGGATAGCATGTATGAAAGATATGCCAAAAGCATCATAATGGCAACCTCACGATCTGTGGAATGCCTGTAGTTTATCAAAAAATAAGTCATAGAAATTAGAGAACAATACTGGTGCAGAATCAGCCTTTACCTTAACAAATGGTTTCTTTCAACATATCAAGTCAATCAATCAAAACATTAACGAAAACCTCCTGCAATTTTTAAATTCATTATGTGGTAGAGTGGTTATATGGAATGTGCACACGTCTGACCCCATTCAGGTTCAGATAAGTTGGCCTAAAAACCCATATCTGACCTGAACATATTCTATCAAAAATAAAAATCGACATATCTGGTGCACAAAAACTTGACAATTTTGTTGAAAAATTACAAGACCTAAGAACTTTTTTGAACTCTTGTACAAACTTAAATTTGATGAGAAAAGAAAATAACAAGTATCAACTTCAACTTAATTGAGGCTGAGATCAAAATTACATGTATGGATATCCTCACAAACCTTCCGAAGTAGAGCTTCTTTATGACATATGCACTAAGCAATCCAGCCTGCAGCAGATGAAAAATGTGACAAATTACACAGTTCAGAAGAACTGAGAAGCTTAAACTCACAAGCAGCCTCCCAGAGAAAATGGGGGAGAGAGTGTGTGTGGGTGGGGGGTGATGAGCTAATACTCACGACAACTCCCAATATGGTGCTTGTGATGAACAAATACAAAAAATTTCCAACTAGCTCCAAAGCTATAGTTGTGTTTATATGAGTCAGATCAAAGTTCTGTACTGCATTGAAGAGGACCACGGATGTCGCATCATTTACAACTCCTTCCCCGAACACTAGACTGTACAATAAAGGTGTCTCATCCTGATTTAGCACCTGTAGCATCAGATATAATACATCAGGCAGTGAAGCAAGATTTTCAGTTATGATTACAACAGAATAATGTGGCAAAATTTACCTGTAAGGTGCAAACTGAATCTGTTGCAGCGAAAATTGCTCCAAGTGCTGAAGACAGATGAGTTCAGTTAGGAACGACGACAAAAATGTTAGGATTTACAATGTGCGTGTGCGTGTGCGTGTGTGTGAGAGAGAGAGTACCAAGATAATCTCCAATTTCCAGATCAATATCCATTGGCCGGAGAAGTCCAATAGCACCTGTCACAGTGTTTTGAAGACATAGGCAACAGCACCATCATTTATGTTCTAATAGATGAAATGAATGACAAATAAGTATATAGAATTATTCAGAACTCAAAAAATCGAATCCTTCGCTTTTCAAAATTTCCCTTCTGATCTGCAAAATCAAGTTCGTTCAAGACAAGCAAGGGACAAATATACAAATGTCCCTTGTCCCGCATCAGTACTTCTCTCTCCAAAATTCAAAGGAAAAGAATAGCTTAATTAGGTTATGAGAAACGGGCTATTTAGATGCTAGAATTAGGGTCTACAAGAGGAACTAGAGTTCAATTGCAACTAAAACGCTGAGATGTACATTGAAGCAACAGTAAGCCTTTCCTACGCGCCGTTTTCCCCTATGATTGAGCACATTTTTTCTTAAAAGGGTTTGATGACATGTAAAATCATAGCATAGCATATCAAAGCCCATAGGTAAAGAATATAGGTTTGTAGGTTAATATGGTAGACACAAAAGATACGTCTTGCCGGTACCCATTTGTGAAAATATTGCACGTAACATGTCTTTGATGAAAAATGAGTCTAACTGCAAGTAAGGAAGCGTGTTGATGATTATATTTAAATATATACATGGCCCTCCTTTTTAACAGTTTAAGCATATAAATGAGGTGGTTCACACTAATAAATTAGATAACTTCTTACTTGTGACAAATTAGAAAATGTAGAATCAATACTCATTAAAAGGTTTGCATCAGCTGGGTAAGAAGATTTTTTTATTTTTCAATTATTGTTGAATCTGTTTAGTTCTTTCCATAAAGATCTGAAAGAGAGAGAGAGGCATTAATGCTTCCTTATTAGATATAACAGATTTTGTTTAGACTAGATATACAAGAATAGGTAAAATATGCATACCCAATGATATAACGGCGAACGATATCAAAGTACCAAGTGCTCCAAACAGCATTATAGTTGAGAAATTGCGAAAGAATTGTTTCTTTTTGACCTGGAACCTGATGAATAGTGTAAGTCAAGAGATTAGTACTGAATAAAACCTTTGCAAACCATTACAATTTACTAACATAGGTAGCAGTCATTCTATATCATTAAATTAACATACACTCTATTCAGAAGGTCTGAGCGCGGGGGTGGGGGGTGGCTCATGAAGGTTCGCATTACTGTTTGAAGTAACAAAAGGTTAACAAAAGTAGGAATACTCATACTCATCCTATAAAAACATAGTAAATGCTCTAAGTTACAACATTTGCCGAGGGACAACAGTGCAAATCTTAATACGAGTGTCAATCTCTTCAAAATTCCATTTTTTGTCTTGTATTTACTTCATAATTTTTTAAATTCAACAAAAAGAACAAAGATTAGAAAGTATAGAATAGTTAACCTTGTGGGCTATTGTTAACGCAGACCCCTTAAAAAGTCAAACACTCTTCTATTTGTTAAATTGAGTAAGAATGCAAGAAGAGTGTTCGGCAAATAGGTATACTTTGTTAGTGAGGCCTAAAAAGAATTTAACTTTCCTTCACTGTCTTTTTTTTTTTTTCCCCTGAATGTCTTTTCTTCATAGTTTTATGGTTCCTACATTACAATAACTAGTCATTTTCCATACTGGAGTTGAAATTTTCACCTCTTAAGCTAACTCTCAATTTCTACTGAAAATCACACTATGCACAATTTTGCAGCAAAACTGAATTTTGAGAATAAAAGAAGTGAAATCAAGTACTTGGCCGTATCTAAGAATGAATTCTTGTATGTCTTGCAGTGCAAAAGTACTTGAACATAATATCTAAAGAAAAAGTAAAATTATAAAAACAAAATACTAATATTGTATTTTGAAAACCCTGACATACCCTGCATTAAAAATGATTGGTGGAAGAAGATAAATGAAGAAAAGATCTTCACTGAAGATCAAAAGACGTGACTTTTTTCCTCCACTTATTAGTAGAATCACTACTCCAGTGCATACACCCTGTCATTTAAATCACAAACAATTACATAAATACACAGAAACATGCATGAACAATGTAAACACTTTGTACCCATATGCACTCATATATACTTACAAGTATAAGGGGCGTGATGGATTCATTCATCCATCGATTTCCCTCCAAGAGGTGACCGATTATGATACATGCACAAAGGAGGGCAACAAATAAGTTAATGGCAACCACTGAAGCATTTTCCGTGTTCGATAAGATGTTCATCTTTTGTAGCGTAGTTCCCAAGTCAAACCCCATTTGTTCAGAGACTCAAATTCCAGTTAGTACTAAATTTCCGGCAGATCTCACTTCAGTGTTTTGAAATCTAATCTCTGAACCTCATCCAATTAACAGAAATTAGCTCTCACACAGCAAATTGTCAGTGCCATACAAGGAAAAACACAAATTTACAATTATTAAGTCAATCAATTTAAGAAAAGCTCAACTTTCTTACAGTTAACAGCAAGCATATGCATACAATTTTCATTTCTTTTTGGGGCACGCATATCTATTAAATGTGATAGAACACATAACATGTAGTGTCCAGATCCAAAAAAACACAAAAATTAGCTTTACAAATAGTTGCTTCAGGAATAAACAAACATACGTGTAAGCATAAATACGTAAAAAAAGTACATAAATGTTAAAAAATTGTAAATTTACCTGAGGAATTCGAGAAAAATACATACTGTGAAGTCCGAGCTAGATCTCAATTTTGGAAGCCCGACAAACAACTCAATTACCAATACAAATGCTTTCTTTTTTTTTAATGTAAACACCTATCTTCCCCAAAATCACACAAATTATTTAAAATCAAAGTCGATTTACTTGGTCAAAACACCCAAAAAAAAAAAAAAA
>CAIGRK010058274.1:0-14036 GCA_903798315.1 Fraxinus greggii | reverse complement strand
ACACACTTAATTAACAATTCCCTGCAAAACAATTTCTAAAGAATTATTTTCCCTGAAAATCATTTTCTTTCCACTCATTTTCCACCATTGCAATCAAACGGACCCTTAGATATTATCGTTTCATCTATCCCCAATCTAATAGAAGAACTGCAACTTGATTCCTTGTGTTAGTTTTATTTTTATTTTTCACACCCTTAATCAACCCTTATTTGGTATGGATAAAAATTAAAATCAACAATTAATTTTAATCACATATATTTTGAAATTCACTAATATTAGCAAATTAAAAATCAGTTCAATATGAACAATCTACAAAATGAAGTAAATAAATATTAAGAAATTAAAAATCAGTTCAACATAAAAAAAAAAAAAATCATTTTTCACAAGGGTGTCAAGTTTTGCGTACAAAATATGCACTAAATAATTTTATGATTAAAATCACGTTTAAGGATGAACTCGTTAATTTTTATTGCCTATAATAAAAATTCGATACCAAATTTGAATAAAAACAAGAACCTAATTCCACCTTTTTAATTTTCTCGCATAAGAATGAGAATTGAAAATGAAATATTTATTAATATTATATTTTAATTTCTTTTATTTTGTCAATGGTACAAATAATTCTGACTTTATATTGGTTCAAAATTTATTGAAATCTAATATGTCATACTAGAATTTATAAGGAGCTCGTTATATATATTTATAAATTTGAAATCCATTCAAATACTTAGTAAATACTTCTAATTCGTGAAATCATTAAAAATTCACTCGGTGTTACTTCAATTAAATTTAATAAAAATTAAGTCGTTGCAGTACCGATTTATTATAAGCAACAATAATATGATACATCATTTCAAGAAATATATATTAGCTTATTAAAATAAGGATTTTGCTACTTGTACATAATAGATTATATAATATGATGTGGAGGGAAAATATTGAATGAAAAAATTGATCCCATTTTAAATTGACAAATGGTAGAGTGTCATGTGGTATTATATAATTCATTATGTAAATTTTGATTTATATATAGTAAGGCCCTTAATAATTTTTATCGTTGTAAAATGAGATATGTTCACTAGGCCCAATATGTTCATCAATGAAACAAACAACCCTAAAAGAAATTTCATCCGCCGGTCAAAAAATAATGAAATAGTATCCCATAATGGAAATTTGTCCCAACACATGTCTCTCAAAATAATAATATTCATTAAACGACAAACATTAAAGAAGAATCTCATTATTTGACAGAAAGAATTTAAAAGTCAAAGTTCCATTAAATTAAAAAGTATATATTGTGAGAAGTTGGGCATTCATGCATGCACCCAGGTGCTCAAATTTTGTTTCATGCCACATTAATAATTACAATCTAAAAAAGTCCACGGCTTGGAAAAACAAGAAGGCCTACCACTATGTCTCCGTTTGGTTTTCATTTTTATTTTTCCAGAAATATGTGATTGATAAGCATATAATATTTATAGATTCTACGAAATATAGATTGAAATTAATATTTTATTTTAAAAATGTATAATTTCCAGAGAAGAAAATGACATTCAAATGAAGGCTATGATTCAATTCAGTTAAGTTTAGCTCAATTTGATTTTGTTTGAGATTTATGAATTAAAATGTTTAATTTTGATTGTAAATATTAAGTTTATTAGTGAATGACAATTGTACCTCTACAGCCTTAAAAATTATTATCATTAGAATCCTAATCTCACCCTATAAATATAGGGTTTTAGTTCTCATTATAATACACAAAAGTCTATCGACTTTTACCTATAAAGCAATCCTTTATCTATTTTTCAACAATTTTTCTTCAACTTATTGTGACTTTAAAGTGTCATTTTTTTGCCTTAATTTTTCATTCATCTAAAATTAATTTTGAGAAAATAAATATACTATGTTAATCTATTTATAAAGTAAAACATATTTGGTCGAAGAAAATCTCGTGTTCGACAATCATGACCTTCTCAAATAATTAATCAAACCAACTTTAGAATTACCAATTTCCAACAAGGACTTATATTCGAATCTATGGCATTCTCATCCTCGTAAGCATCTCTTATAAAGATTCAATGGACTCAAAGTGTTATGATTGACTCGAACAAATAATTGGTACAAAGTTGAGGGACCATTATTATAAATAGTCATGGCACAATTCATCCCTCATTTGTCTCCCTTTAAAACAACTCTTTAATTCTCACTCATTTTCAACCGTACATTCATATAATAAAATACTTTGTACATAGGCTCAAAATTTTTCCTTCTTCTTAATAAAACATTTTCCAAAAAATCAATATTCAAAAATCATTTTTCTCAATAATGGTCATCAAACAAGGGCTCAATTTGGAGGAGGAAGCGATAAATATGGAATTAAAATTAGGACTTCTTATGCAATTAGATTTATTGGCAAATTGTGTATATCGTTTTGTTATGTGTACATCTGGGGATTGACACCCTGTATGATAGCCAGCGGTTGGCAATTATTTAATTACGCGCGAACTCCCCGCCTTGTAAGTGGGCTATCATCCGAGGTGTCAATCTTTAATGTACACACATCAAAACCCTTGTGTATACATGATGCACAGACAAAGACAAGAAGACTCACGCAAGAAATTCTGGTAGCAAGAGAGAGAGAAAATTGGTAGCTACAGAGAGAGAGTGTGCGTTCGTGATTAGAGAGAAAATTAGAAAGATGACATGCACAAATTTGTGGCCCGCGTTGGTTGTTCTATTTTTCAAGGGAGATGTTGATAAGGTGAAAAGAATATTTGTTCTGCTGTTTTACTCAGTTAATGAAAGTTTCTCTCTCTCATAATTGTCTTAGTTTGTCGAACCACATTTAGTTCATATTTTTTTTTTAACATATTTTTATCTTTTTTCGTTTTCACAGCGGCGTTCAGTTGAATTTTTTCCGAACACAAAATAATATCAACTTTTCCCCCCCCTCACAAAAGCCAATCATAATAATTGAGGCAAGGGTTTTTTCGTCTACTTGATTGTGGGATTTTACGTTATCTCTTACCTAAGTTTATTGATTTCAGAGGTTAGTAAATGAGAGGGATGTAGGACCTTACCTCCACGAATTTTACACTACTAAAACTTACCAATTGAGTTTAAAATATGAATAATGCTACTCCATCCATCCCATCTAGATTAACTTTCATTATTTTCTGATCTCAATTATATAAGTCATGTTTCTTTATTGAAAATGTTTTATTTTGAAGTCATGCTACTTGTACAAAGTTAGGTTACAAAATTGACTTACAAAATATGTGTTGGCAACATTATGTGTTAGCAACATCCTGGTCAATGATTTAAAAAACAGTTTTTGAAATCAATGATCTAGATTTTGCTACATCATTTTGTCAAGACACTTTTGTAAACCAACTTTGTACAAGTAAAATCATTGTTTATTTTGTTTGCTAATATACCCTTATTTAATTTTTCCAATTATAATCAATTACAGCTAGTTGTTGATAATTAAATAAGGGTGAACCAGGAACGTTTTTGGCAAAAAATATTTTTTCAATAACATTAAATAAAATTTCTTAATTCGTGAGATAAACAAAATCAACCTTATAAATGAGATAGAGAAAGTATTTAGTACCAATAATGCCCGAGTATAAGTGACCACACTTAATTAATTAAATTAAATAAATTACGTGACATTATATTAATTCAATTAAATAAATTACGTGACATTATATTTAAGTGTATGAGATCGAATATGATTGATGGACCACGGTTAAAGCAAAGGCCTTTGTGATAAAATTATCTGTTATTATTTGATATAGTTTATATGTTTTTGCCTAAAATGGTCTCCCAATAAGTTGATTGAAATAATGCAGTGATTAAGAGAGGTAATTAATGAAAAGAAATCTTCATAATGGCAAACGTTGCAAATGTATCCAATGGGTCGAGTCATACGCACTGGGCTTGCCAAGTGCAGTTTTTTTCTCCTGTGTAGTTTGCCGGCTACTGCATATGGAGCGGAGTTTATCTAGTGCGCACTCACAGTGGTTGGGCCTTCGCTCCTTCGGGGTGGTCGGGGCTCCGCGACGGGTAGCGGATGCGGGTTCCTACGTAAAAAAAAAAAAATGCATTTTCCTCTTTCTTATTTTCAACTACACACTTTTCAATAAAATAATCACGCAAATTCAAAAAATTTCCTTATTTTTTAACCACACAACTTCCATTAAAATGCTAGTTCAACATAATTTTAATTAAAAAAAATTGGGGCTCAAACAGGTATTAAAATATCATTTTCTTTAATTTCTTTCGTTTTTTTTACGGGGTATTGCTATTCATAGTCAACAATTATAGTAGTTATCTTATGTGGCATAATTTTAATAATTTAAAAAAAGAAAAAATTCTAATAATTTTATGCCACCTAAGATGTCGCGTATGATGACTACTGTAGTCGCTAACTATGAATAATATTATTATATGACATATATCTTTAAAATCTAATAAATGAAAGTAATTGATATATTTATTGTCCTTTAATGCATTAATTCCAAACACATCAATTACCACTTAAAAGAAATTACCCTTGTTTTGAATTCTATGGAATGGACCTAAACATTAAGGATTGTAACTCGGAAAGATAATTTTTTATCTGCTAAGTATTTATATCTTATGATATTTAAGAAAATTTTAAGGTGAAAGTGTCTGGTGTGATTAAGATTAAACAATTTTTTTTCATGTCCATGAGGTGAAATATACGAGTTTTTGTTAATCTTTTTTAATTTTATTAAAATTTTAATCAAATGAAAACTTCTAAAACAATGAAAACAACCTTAAATTATATTTTCAGAAAAATTCTCTTTGACTACAAAAGAAAATTCAGTGTGCAATACTAAATAGAATATATTAATTAAAGCAGACGATCATGCTACATCTCTTTCAGTGGATCCCTAGCTACATACAGTGTCCAAGACTATATGTTTTGGCTAAAATGAACGGAATTTAACATGTTTGAGATGTTACTCGTGTTAGGGACGGCAATCGATTAAACCGTGGGGATGATAATGAGGTGAGGGTAAGGGCAAAGGTGAGAACGATGGAATGGGCAGGAGTGAGACGCCCTGCATCCCATGACACTTTTGAGATTTTCAGGGAATAAATTTTAGAAATATAAAAATAAATTAGAAATAAGATTCAGGATGGAGACCATATTTCTCGTGTCCACTGCGATTTCCCGATAGAGTGGGAGAACGTGGGACAAGACGAGAGTGGGATATTTGTTATCTGTATTAGAACGGCTCTCTTCATTCCTTAACCAGTCAAGGATTTCTTTGAAGGCGAATTGGAATCGGGATTAAAACATCCTTATTTTTTGCCCATTTCTCTATCGAAAGAGTTAAGGCAAGGACCATGTTCCTAATTCCTCGACTAACCAAGGTCAAGAAAGGACAACACGAGGCGAATGGAAGCAGGACATTTAATCATCCATAATCTGGGTATATAAGTGGTTGCATTTGTTTAGTTAGAATAAATTAGATTTAGACACGGTTTTGGTTCGATTCAGTCCGATTTCAAAGAGAATCAAACCGAATTAAGAATTATCATTTAACTTATAAATGGAACTTTTATGTCCAAATTTAATTGTATAATCGAAACAAAATCAAATGGGCTATTTTGGTCCTGTACCATTACTAAAATTTTCAATAATTTAAACAACACGACTTTAATATAACAAATGATAAGCTTCACCTTAATTCTAAGTCCAAATTTATTAAAAAAAAAACTAAAAAAATAATAAGTTAACTAATAAAATTCATTCACCTATGTATTCAAATGATCAAAAAGTAAATACAAAAAGATAAACATGGACGAATTTCCTTTTTAAGTTTCTGCCCTTATTTTGAAAAATTGCTTAAAACTGAATATATAAAATGTTGGGATAATTCCAAAGGATATGTTAACTATTTCATAGATTTGGAATCATGGGGTTCATGATCTATAGATCAAGTTGTACCCAATATGGTAAATATTTGAAGGTTTCGTTCTTTGTTCGTTGATCTAGAATTGAGAATCGAACTCAAATCGTTGGTTTTTGAATTTGATATCCATTATTCAATTTAACCTAGAAAAATCGAACTAATCACTCTATTCGATTTGGGTCCTTTTGAGACTATTCAATTCGAAATTTTTGCCCAATCTTAAAATAAATAATAAATATGTTGGAAATATTGAGTCAGTCCTTGACAAAAAATTACCCCACCCCCACCCAGAAGCAGTTGTGAACAGGCATCTCATCAAAAAAGTACATATATATACATGTCATAGTACCACATTTATTATTATTATACTTTTCCTCCACATTTTCCTTTGCCACCACCATTCCTCCTCCTCCTTCTCTCCCAACTTTCTCTGTATCTCTCTCATCTCTCTTATACTACGGCACGCAAGAGCTATGAGTGAGGACGAAGAGTGGGTAAAAACGGCAATGATTGATGACACTTTGGTGGTGGAGCTTCTTGTGCGGCTAAACCAATCTCAACATGCGCCGCCTCCGCCGGCGGAGGCGATTAAGCAGCTTAAGTGGAGCATCCGTCAACGCCGGTCCAGACATGCCGCAGTTAAGCCGGCTACCAGAGCCAGCCCCACGACGCCACTGTCATGGAGCGGCGGTGCCACCTCTCTCAGTGGCGGTTGTGGTGGCCGTGACGAATCCAGTCATTCTCCTCCTAAACTCGCACACCATAAAAGATCTAAGGTTAGTACACGTAATATATATTATACTCTATATATACACCCACAAATCACGGTATATATCTCTACCGACAGCCGGTTACTTTTCCGGCGGACGGCTTGTTCTTTGCCGCCGGAATGTTTTTTTCGTTTTGCTCTCTTCATTAGAGTCTCGTGTCAGTTTCCAATGGATACGGAATTTGTTTATTGACGGAATTACCCTTGGAAAATTTAGATATTTACTGCCACGCGCCTGAGGAGAATCAGATTCAGCCTCTCGACTTTGCTTGATAAATTAGATGATTAGATCGTACACTTTCAATTAATTACACCCGACCTTAATTTCAGCTCATTTTAGTTGGTTTTTTCTTTGGTCAATTTTCTACTCACCTGCCGGCCTCATTATTATGCGCATTCTTGTCAATCCTATGAGGTTTCCCAATTACAAAATGACCCCTATATATTGAAAGGCCAAATGCGTCATTTCACTAATTTCCTTATTGAATTGGTCAACAAAGTGTCAAGAGGAAATTCCCTGGGGTCACCCGGACCTTAGCCGTCCAAGTCAAACTTCCTCCACAAAATTACCACGAGATTGGATAACAATGAAGAGTGAGGGGTATTTCGGTCAATTCAATTGGGGGTGGGATGGGGGTATCGTTATGCTACCTGTTTAAATGTTGGCGTGTTTTCGTGGCAAGATAGTTATGCGTTCAGTTTGGTGGTGTGTTGTGAGTGGTTGTACACTTTATTAAGATCTTTCCACTTCTATATACGAGGAATAATATATTGTGGTCATGACCAATTTAGCCAAACATACACCCTCAAAATCTCGTTATTTTCCATATCTTTTTGTCTGTACGTTCCAACCATCTCATGCCACCGTACACAACGACTGCGAACATTACGAGGCAGTAGGCACGGCACCCACTGTACTATGTTATTTTTAGTGCCTATTTGACAAAATTTATTTGAAAATAATGATTTATGTAATAGTATTTTTTGGAGAATGTGTAGTTAAAAAGTAAGAAAACTTTATTGATTTGTGTGTAGAATATTTTATTGTGTAAATGTGTGGTGGAGAAATGATACTGTAGCAAGCAATTTAATTTTTTAAACGATGACAAACAGGGCCTTATCACGTGAAAATATTTCATTGAATCAAATTACGATATCGCATATATCACTCAAATCACAATGCTTGGAACGCTGAGTGAAGACTGACTCGGTATCCGTTGTATAATGATTTGAATGGATTGTCAGTGTGCGTATAGGATCCTCCCAGTAAATTTTTTGCCTAAAATACGTGGCCAGCCCCACGTACACAATATTAAATTAAATTACCAACGGGACAAAAATCGGTTAGCGGGGCTTGGAATGACAGCTTTGATACAACCATGCTTTCTTTACCACATTATGTATGATATAGCTGTAAATGTTGTACCGGGCTAAATTTGTCCAATTTGGAGAATAACTTTTTTTAATCTTTATATTCAAAAGGCGATGATTAGGGTACATTTTATATATTTTGCCGGTCCAAAAGAGGAAATTTTTGGTCTCACAAGTGTAATTGCCTGGGGGCTTGAAAATAGCGCGTGTGTACAGTGAAGTTTGTTACATAATATGTGACAGATTGTATAGTATGAATTTTGCTTTGATGCTGGAGGGATGGTGATATCTAGTGCTTACTTGGGTATCTACATAGCTGCTACATAAAAGTACGTGTGAACCTCATGTCTACCTTAGAAACGTGATTCTTGGGATGTCAGTTAAGGTGTAAAACAAAATTCACGTGCACCCACTCTCAATTCTTTTTGAGTGAACAGCTATGGCTATAATGTTTGAGAAATGTTGTTTGATCACAATAACTTGCCGTATTGACAATATTTTTGGTGCGTGACGTCTCACTTAAATCCTTTATGGCTTGTTTGGAAGTAATGCATAGTACTCGGGCAATATTAAGGATTAAAAAGATGAGCTAAAGACATATATATTGCACTGCCCACTATTATCTAAACTAATGTGATGTACTAAACATGCACTTATGGACTTGGAACTTGGGAGGAATATTTGTCCAGATTTTTCTAAATGGACAATTTTAGCAGCAGTCACCTGAGGAGCGATTGGAGCCTTGCGTTTCAATCAAGTGAGTGCTTAGAAGTGGGTCCTAGTATCATGCTCTTGGGTTTCTCGTCTTCAAATTCACTGTGTAAATGTTTATCAACTCGTTATGCATGCTTATTGACAGTGAAGTGTAGTTCACGAGAGTACCAGCAAACTAAATCTGCTTTGTTAGCGTGATTGCATGCTAATTGTTTCTTATATCCATTGCAGATTAACAACAATAGTGAAAAATCAACCATCAAAAGATCAAGAAAGAAGAAGGTGAGGATCATGCTGTTTATTGAGCTCAAGAAATGTATATTGGTCATAATGGGTTCACATTTTTGTAATGCCCACTTGATGTTTCTATCAGTCCAATCATTGGGATACCCAAAACTGTTTTTGAGTTCCTAAAACATTAGTTGCCATTAAATTATTCAAAGTTTTCACAAAACATTAAGTGTAAATAGTGTCCTGCTGATGTTGTGAAAACTGTTACATTTAAATATATATTGATATACTTTAATTAATTCATAGAATTCTATATATTTGGCAAAGTTATCAGCATTGTTTTCTGAGTTGTTTCCCATGCAGGAGAAATATACTTTAATTAATTCAAAGAATCTTAACATATTTGGTAAAGTTATCAGCATTATTTTCTGAATTGATGCCCATGTAGGAGAACATGATCATACATTCTGCTTATGGTTGGAATATTCTTAATCAATTTGATACTCTATTCTCCTCGAACATGCAATTCTTATTATGTAGAAAAAGAGGTCACCAAAATTCAGAATAATTTTGAGAAGCGCATGATGGGAAATTTTTCAAGAAAATACATTACAGTTTACATTTTCATATGAGAAATTACATAGATTATTAGAGGTGCTTCTTCATGTCGAGAGGGAGGGAGGGGGAGAGAGAGAGTATTATTTAATGTTTTTTTTTTAATTAAAAGAAAAGAAGTATGCAAAATTAGCATTTTAATTGTTACTTTCACCTAGACTTATTATGGTACTTTTCCTGGTTTTGGTTTACAGACCTTAACTGAACTGAAAGAAGAGGAGGGCTTGCTACTTAAGGAACGAAGAGAATTGAAGAGGGTACTTTTCTTCTTTTTGCTCCTTGTGCTGATTCACATAAATTTGCAAATTCTCCTACCTATGAATTGGCATCAAAACAACCAATTCTACACAGGAAATATCAGCTTTACGAGTCAATTTGGAGAAACAAAGGGTTACCAATGAAAGCTTGAAGAAAATGAAGGTGCAGTTATCTCGGTTCACTTCGATGTCATGTCGTTCATTTCCATTACATGTGATTAATAAAGAAGTCTAATAGACATGCTTGCATTATTCATTTTTGATATCCACTAACCTGCTAGATGTTTGAATGTGTACAATGTGTGACCTATATGATCACAGTCAGTGTCCTGGAAATGCTCAAAATAATTATTTGCTTCCGCTAAAACCCTATCCTACTAAGTACTAGGGACAGATCCAGCACCCGGCGAGTCTTAGCGGCCGTCCGTGTTGGATCCATTGGGAAAAATGATTAATGAAGATTTTGTGTTAAGTATGTATAACTAGTAATGTACTAATTTTTCACAGAAAGACAATTAGCTCACTTGCATGTGGGATGCTCGGGGTTCGAATCCCTTCACCCTTGCTCCTTTTAATTTTTAACATAGTAAATAATACTATATAATAGCTGTACCAACTGATCGTGAAAGTTAGCTCATGTGGTAGAGTGCTTGATTTACATTCAAGAAGCTTGGGGTTCGATTCTATGCTCCTCCCCTCATTCATTTAATTTTTTGACACAGTAAATAATAAATAAACAATTATATATTATTAGTTNGGCCGTCCGTGTTGGATCCATTGGGAAAAATGATTAATGAAGATTTTGTGTTAAGTATGTATAACTAGTAATGTACTAATTTTTCACAGAAAGACAATTAGCTCACTTGCATGTGGGATGCTCGGGGTTCGAATCCCTTCACCCTTGCTCCTTTTAATTTTTAACATAGTAAATAATACTATATAATAGCTGTACCAACTGATCGTGAAAGTTAGCTCATGTGGTAGATTGCTTGATTTACATTCAAGAAGCTTGGGGTTCGATTCTATGCTCCTCCCCTCTTTCATTTAATTTTTTCACACAGTAAATAATAAATAAACAATTATATATTATTAGTTTTTGTTTTCAAAATAATTTCTTTAAAAAATTTATCAACTCAAATTATTACTGTATAATATATACTTTTATTGTTAGGTTGTATCAATTTGTGTAAAATTCAAATTTGGACAATCTAATATTGCTTTTTATTCTTTTTAGAGTTCGAACAACCCTTTTTCTTTTGGGGTAAAGAATATTTATAGTTCTAAAAATCATTGTTTTAAAAATTATGAATAAGCTCCCCATAAGCTCGGAGCTTGTTTTTATCGTTTAATCATGTTTTACATATAAACTTTATTTTGTCTTGTTTAAGTTCGTAAAAACTTGAAATTTGATCATACATAAATGATTGAAAATGTATTTTTTTTTATTATTTTAGGTTGTATTAGATTATATTTTTATGTGTATATGATTTTTACGTTTTAGTGTATTTATATATTAATTGAATTTTTTTTTAAATATTATTTAATTAAATATTAATAAATAATCTCACTATTGCGACCGTCAACGATCAACGGTCGTCTTAGTTCACTCAATATCTTGGATTCGCCACTGCAGCCCAAAAAGGAACTGAAGTGATCTGATTTTGTGTTGTGTATCAGTGATCTTAACTTCTGTACTTGCTATATCCAAGGAACTGCAGTGATCTGGTTTTGTGCTGTGTCTGTATAATATATTAACTTCCGTACTTGCAAAATCCAAGCAATATTGAATGCTACATACATAGAAGTGAAATCGGAGCAACTGGTTCCGTGTACCACTTAGGCCATGTTTGGTTTATCTAAAAAAAGTTCATAAAAATCTAACTCGAAGTAAACAATTTATCTTAACCACACATTTCATGAGACTCGCAACTTCTATTCCCTTTTCAATTACACAATTCATTTAGTTATTATGAAAATCTACTAAAAATCTGATTTATACACAAACCAAATAGGGGCTTAATTTGTCATTTTCTTGATATAATACTTACAAGAACACAAGGCAGCCAGCTGAGTGCAGATTAGAATGTAAACCAAAACTGCACCAAAAATAGCCGTGGAAGAGTTCTCAAAACTATTTATTTCTTTTGTTTTATACTTGTTCTCAATATTGTATAGACCTAAAGAATGATAAGAGTGACGTGATCTCGGGACTAGAGACATTAAAAGATGGAGGAGTAGATCAAAACCAGCATGGCTTGTTATGATTGTGTAGACCTAAAGAATGATGTCTTGTGTTTATAAATAATCTTGAAACTATTTATTTCTCTGTTTTATGCTTGTTCTCACTATGTGTGGACCTAAAGAATGATGCAATCTACGTGATCCCGCCTCCCGGGACAAGATATTAACAGATGGAGTAGCCCTAAACCAGCATGGCATGTTATGATTGTTAAGAATCTAATTGCTTTGGATACAGACGTCTATCTAATAATTAACATATAAGATGAGTAGCCAATGTCAAATATTTTTGAAACCAAATTTAGCTTATGTTTGGCTCATATTTATAAATTGATTATAAACACTCAAACTACTTTTTATCTCTAGAGATTTCGAGGGACTCCTAAGCACTATCCACCTATCCACTACTCTTTTTTATCTATGTATAATTTAAATCGTATATAAACACTCCCAAAAAATGTTT
Organism: Fraxinus greggii; assembly: GCA_903798315.1. Taxonomy (NCBI): domain Eukaryota; kingdom Viridiplantae; phylum Streptophyta; class Magnoliopsida; order Lamiales; family Oleaceae; genus Fraxinus; species Fraxinus greggii. The sequence continues at coordinate 1,427 of CAIGRK010058274.1, read as the reverse complement.
TTTTTTTTTTTTATCTTGCTTGTTCTCAAAATTGTGCTATTGGCTGCATCCCAAAACTCTCCATTTTTTCCTTTCAAAGATTTACTTTCTTTCGGTTGCTATGGTTGCATGTTGTAATTTGTTGCGAGACATTTTAGTACTTTTATGGTGATATTATGATCTGATTTTCTATTTTGTGCATTTGAATGCTGTACTGGCTCTCTCATCTTTGGACATCCACATAGTAGGTTCATCGGGTTCAAACATGGAATACTCTTCAATTTCTTCATGCAAGCTTGTCCTGTTAACTGTCAGAGTGCCAAACCACAAGAAGAATGCTAAAGATTGAACAGAGAAACTACACAAAATGAAATGTTTAATAGCAATGTCGTGCATCTGATGTTTTGTTATATTCTGAAACGTGTTATTTTTCTAAACAGATGGAATTTCAACCACTTATGGAACAAGGAACAACAACTGTATCCGAGACAAAAGTTTCTGTTCGAGTTCAGGAAAACATTGCATCTTGTCAACCTATCCTTCCTATCACACCTTCCCCAGTTGTGTCTAAAAACATTGTTGGGCTGCAATTCCCTACATCAGACGACTCTCCTGAAATGAAGGTAGTTCCGGCTCCCAAGGGTAAATTCATGCTTCCGGATCTAAATATCGCGTTCAATGAGGAATCCAGATATGAAGTCAGCTAGTTAATCTAGCACGCATATCGGAAAATCTCCTCACCGAGATAGACAAATATAACCAACTACACCTATACTTAGTGCTCTCTAGGAAGAACTATTATAACTGTATTATAGGGAACTAATTAGCCTCCCGAAGATCTATTCTTTTCGTTAATTTCATGAATGAAGTTGCTCAGGGTTAGTGTAAAGATCATAACTCATTAGATGCAGCCACATTCTCTACTCATAGCTTTAAACTAGTCCAGTTCATTTGGGACAATTGCCACTTCTTGTATTTTCTTTCTGGCGATGTGTAGGTGCAATCCATCTTGTGCTACAGTTTTTAGATATATGGTAAAAAATGACAAAAGGAGTATTATTTCCAATGATTCCAGGGTCAGGTTTTATATATTTAACCCACATTATAACTTCCCCCACAGTATATACTTGTTTGGATTTAGAGCACGTTTGGCTTACTTAAAATCTGAATAATGGGTTCCCCTCTGCTTATTTTGACAGCATCTAGAGTGATACTGTCGAAATAAATTGGCTTCATAATAGAAGCGATTGGAAATTGGTTTAAAAGATTGAAAATTTGGTTAACTGTAAAAATCACAAAAAGTGACTTTTTTGTCAACTTGGGACAAATATTCAGACTTGATCCGATGGTCAAATTACAAATGTAAATAGACCAACATATTCTACTCGTCGAATAGATCGTCGTGGTATATTTGGAATCTCAAAACCAATTTCGGATGAATGAAAAAT
>CAIGRK010058267.1:0-11543 GCA_903798315.1 Fraxinus greggii | reverse complement strand
CCACGTTGGGTTTCTCCGTGATCAATTCTTGTGTTCATTTATTGATTTATAATTTGCGGTATTTCAAGATAGGCTAAACTTGACTTGTATGACTAATCACCTAGACTTAATTAACTTGTGACTTGTTGCTAGTTAATTAGATTTATAATTCCGCATTTACACCTAATCACCCCCTCTAGGTGTAGTTGGGTCGAATCTCGCATTTTTTACCTTGAAACTTCGGAAATTGTAAAGCAAATCTGTCCTTGAGGATCGAGTCGAGAAAAAGGCAATCCTACCCTTCCCAAAATGCCAGATTCCCAAATTTCATTTGTTTTTGGGAAAATGGAAAATCTAGTTCGGTGTGGAGTGAAGTGGATGATTTTCTGGCAATATTCAAGCTTGGGTTTAATTGGGTTGATCCCATCGTGGCGATGCTTGATGGTTTATGTAAAGATGGGTTGTTGCAAGAGGCAATGAAGCTTTCTGGGTTAATGCATGACAAGAGTACTATTCCGGAAGTGGTTGTCTACACTACTATAGTGGAAGGCTTTTTCAAGGCACGGAAGCTGGAAGATGCAGTGAGAATTTTTAAGAAAATGCAAAGTAATGGACTACTGCTTGTCTCTTCACTTAAATTTTTTGTTGCTTGTTTGATCTCTTCCACACTGTAACTGCACAAAGAATATTTTATCCCAACAAGGAGATCAGGGGACAACATGAATTCGTGGAGCCTCCAGTAGGAGGTCCAGATAACGGGAAGCTTCTCAGGGTCGAGCAGGAATTTAGCGAGCTTCGACGCATAGGAGTATGGAACTTATCAGATTTGAATTTTTACAAGGCCTTGACGTATAGACCACAGGAAACTAATGTAGCAAGAATGAGGAAAAACCCAACAACTGATACTGCAATACAGAGTTTCTCAAGTTGTACGATTTTTGCTCGTTTCTCGAAAGGAATTGTGGGAAGAAAACCCGGAATGGGAGTTTCAGAATCCGGAATGTTGAGATTGATGAATGGTTTTGTCAATTTTATTTTTGAAGTTTGTCACTTTTTTGTTACTTTTTTTAGTCTCTTTTTGTAAAATTGAGATTTAAGAATTTCCCAACAATGTTGATTTAATTGACTTAAATAAAAAGTTCAGTTACTTTATTGAACTGATTTCAATGATTTAATTGGTGTTTTGTAATCTTTTTTCATTGTTCACCTTTTTTTCTTTTAGTTTTTGTCACATTATTTCGATTTCTGTCATTTTTTCTAATGTTTATCACTATTTTTGAATTTCCGTCACTTTTTTTTAGCACTTGTCACTTTTTTTTTTATTTTTTATTTTTAATTTATGTCACATTCTTAAAATTTCTACAACTTCTTTTAGTGAAAAATATTACTTTTTAATAAAAGTGATATTGTGGTAAAAAAGTCATTGTGCCATTTTTTTATAATTTTACACAGTATTTCTTACTTCAAAAATACCTTTAATATTATTTTTCAAAAGACTTCAAAATTTATGGGTATTTTTGTAAGTTGCCCTAATTTTAATCAGCTCAATGGCATAGTTGATTGCCGAGATGGCCAATTCGGAATCTCCTCTATCACATACGATGTAAGTTATAGCATAATAATAGTCTTCCGGATAAATACTTATAAATAATCTCGGAAACATAAGGGCTTACAAACAGCCATATTAATAAGTGAGGGCTTACGTTGAATTGGACTGAAGTAAAAGAATACGATGTTTAATTTAATCGGTCCAATCCAAGTGACATAATTAATTGCCGAGTTGGTCAATGTGAAACCCCCCTTTCCACAATAAATTCTAGCACACTGATGCATTAAGAGCTCGAGAAAATTTGGTTGTCATGCTTCGCACCACTAGTAGGGAGTCCCTTTCCATCACAGCATTCTGGAAACCTTGATCTCAAACCAAAATCAATCAATCAATCAATCCATCCATCCCGCCCATTGCCTCGACATCTTCAGCTTAGAATTGTTCAATAAATTTCTTCGTCTATATAGCAACCACCACTCCAAATACAAGTCGAATGACTGCTTCAATAGTGTAATAACATACTCCTTTTCTGTGTGTTTAATTCAAAACTACAAACATTTGGCAATTGCCATCGTGGGTGATAGATGGACGTGCCACGGTCGTCACTCCCACCCGGCCATGTGTCCCAGTCATGGAGGTTACCTTCTATGTCAAACAGAAGTTGTCCGTAAAGTCCCGAAAATTTCATAGAATAGAATTTAATTGTTCTAGATGCTATATCTTATATTTTGGAAAATTAGGGGACTAGAGTAATATATGTATTAAATTAAATTTTATTTGAACCAAATAATTAGATTTTGACAGAGCAATGATGAGTAAATCAATATTGGACTTATTGAATAGCTCGTATTTTGTTTGCTTGACAAATTTCCTAGAAAACAGTGTGTCACTTGGGCCAAATTGCATGAAAATATGTCTTTATATAATGTGCTAGAAAATTATGAAATTTTTTACGTGACAAGTGTTCCAAGTTAAGAATAAAATATTGATGGTATGTTGACCTATTTAATTATGAATAACAATTGGATTTTATAAATAATTAGAGTTTAATAAATTGTGTGCAAACTATTCATACACAATTTTCTTAATAATTAAATTATTAAGAAAATTTTTTATATTTTTGAAGAATTATGACATTTCAAAATTGAAATATAAAGGTTGTGTGTCTTCAATAGCATGTAATTTTTTTTTTAATAGATAAAAGAATTACATAAAAAAGATAGCATATGGATATGATGAGATTTACATGTCCATGTATTTTGACCTATAACAATGTCATGCACATATATATATATATATAATCAAATATCCATTTACTTCACTTTATGCATGTTGGAGGACTTGTGTGTTTAGCTTATTGAGAATCGAAACTCCATATTTATAGGTTATAATTAAAATTGTAGGGGTAAAATATCATTCACAAAGAGTACTTTATTTACAACACACGTCATTTTTGGACAATAATTCCCTTACTAGTATTTTATAATTCCTTATTTGTCCTTCAATTATTATTATTATGTATTTTAATCATAATTACCCAATCTAAAGCATCCCCACACCGAGTATGCAATAAATGAAGGGAAATGATAAGAAAGAACGACTGAAGATAAAAAAAATATAAAACTGCTACAAATAAATTGGAAACTAAGAACCACATCTGTTGATTTGGGTTTGACATAGAAAAAGACCTTATATGTATAAGAGCATCGTACACACAAATCAATGTATGTTCTTTAGGCCGTAGTTAAGAGCATCTCCAATTGATATTCTCTTTTAAAGAGCATAGTTTGCAATACGGTGAGCATTTATAAATTTAATGAGTAAAATTTTTAAATACTTCAACCATCTATTTATCTTTAAAAATCTTGCTACTCCCAAAATGTCTTTATTATTTTTCTCTATCTTTTATTTTCACCACCATCCATCCAAATTATTATATTATTTCCCTCTATTTTCTTTGTATCTACTATTTAGTTAGGCCAGCAATGAAAATAGGAATATTTTGAATGGATTTGGCCCTTAAATTTAGAAAGTCAAACTCTCTTGCTATTTTAATCTGAAGAATCTCTCAGGGAAACCATAATCTTGCTTTCTATACTATTACTTCCCCAGCTTCTCGCGGAGAAATTAAAACGGTATTTGCTTAAACTTGAAGAGAAATACAAATAGCATTTAATCAAAGCTCAATCTAGCAAAAGCTATCAGTTATTTTTCTCCATAAAAGATGTGGCAGAGCATGAAGGCTATGATGATCTTAGCAGTTTCAAAACAGCAATATTCACACAATTTCCACTAGTTTGTAAGTGCTCAATGTACAAGACTTCCATCCAGCTTATTTTTTCCGACCTTTCGATTTCTTTCCCTTTTTATTCTTGCCTTTTCCTTTTCCTTGCTTGACTTCACTTACCTGGTCCGGTTTACTTTGTGTTTCGGGAGCAACAGTGATGGGTAAATTTTTTATGCTGTCTTCGGTACTATTACTGTTAGATATTTGCCCATCACAAGATACAACACTTTGATTTTTTTCTTTTGTATCATTCTGCACAACGAACCGACTAAGATAGATATCAAGTTTAGGCCTTCTTGACTCCAAGCTTTTCAAAAGTTGTTCAATCTTCATAGTCTCTTTCTCTTCCAAGTCACTGTGATTATTTAAAAAACACGTCATTCAAGTAAAAGATAAAAATATGACATTCTCCAAATGCAATAACCCCAAAACATTCTCGTCTTAAAAATAAGACTTTTCACACTTCACTTTCTTTTGATAAAACAGAAACAGCAATAAGACTAATTTCCAAGATTGCCAAAGCACTCCTAATGTCAGAAGGGGCAATATTTGATACTCAAGAGGGTAGAGTTATATCGTAATATTAAAAGAGTATAAGCCATGGTTACAATCTGATTATCAAGAAAGAGAGAGAACACGCTCAGTAAAGTTTTCAGGATTATCAGCAGTCAAAAGGTCAAGAACAAGATATGATTCCTCAAATCTACTTAAAGAAACTTGATTGAGCCAGTTACTGCCATTCGGTTGCCAGATTGTTAGCAAATAGGTCCCACAAAGACTAACCTTGTAATCAAAGAACAAATCTGCTTCAGTTCCTCAATTGCGTTGATGGCTTCACCCAGCGTGTTATTATCTTCACCAGCAGGAGATTTCTCATCAGAGATATGGATCATTTCAGTGGCTAAGATGTTAATAATCTCCTCCACTTGTACCTGAAGAAAATGAAAACAAACATTCTAACGATCAGGAATAAGTTCAGAAGTCGCCACAAGATAACCAACATAAAATTACCTTCTTTTCCAATGCAAGGATCTTCAGATTTCCATCTTCTCTATTTTCCACAGACTTCAATATATCAGATATTTCCCGAAGAACTCCCCAATTCATCTGCAGCCCATCTTTTCCATTCCCTGTACTCAAGTTCCAATCTGTTTTCGATTCCATATTCAAAATTCGCGACATAGAAGTCTTGCCATGATTGCCACAGCTAGCAGGAAGTTCACTGCTCGATTTAATTTTATTGTCTTCAACCGAAGTGATTTGTCCATGAGAAGTTTTTCTGCTGCTCGGAAACAAAACTTCAATGATTTCTTTTTTGCTCCGGGAAACACTCATGTCAAGAATAATGGCATCAGGACAGAAAAATTTCCGATCATTTTCTCCCCAAGTAACAATGACAACAGGATCCCCAATTGATTTGAATGCTCTAGCAACTGCATATAAATTCACATCATCATTCTTCCTTTCCTTTCGAAGAGCTTCACAGAATTCTCTTGGAAGCTGGGCTCTGATGTGAGATAGACTCAGAAGCTCAAAAAATACATTGGAATACATTCCGGAGTTAAGACACAGCAAGCACAGTATAACAAACAACCTCAACACTAGCACCGGATAGTACTTGTAATTAATACTAGAATATCTAATCCATTGTGTTGTATCACGAACATTACAAAGGAACTGCCGGACCACACTAATAACAGAATCAAAGACAATTCTTGAATAGGGTTGCTTGTCAGTGACTAAACTAGAACTTGGGATGCCACGAGATTGTTGATACACTAACCATTCCACAAATGATGATTTTGTAGTGAAGAACGAACTACGGTAATGAGATGCCAAAATAACAAGGCGCTCCATAAGATACAAGTAACAATTAGGTGATATATAGTCCTTTTCCCTCCAGTTGGCTGTATAAGTTTCTTGCAAAGCTTGGTGGAACTTTTGAATCAGCGAATCTGACTCTGACTCCAAGTTCCCTCTGAGAATCTCAACGAATTCTTTCCAAGACGAGTTTTTGGGGATCCTTTCAACAATCATCTCATAAAGGTCATTTTTGTGCCTGCCTGACCCAAGCAAAATCATCACAGCCCTCCCAATTTGTCCATAGGTCAGTTCATCTTTTGTGCTAATATGTCGAAGGATAACTTCTTCGAGTAAATTCTGTGACTGTTCAGTTCCTCTCAGAGAAATCATATATTCTGACAAGGATGCCCGAGAGTCTAGAGGGAAAACAATGTCAAAGTAATTGATTGATATATATATATAATTCTGAAACTTCTTGCTAGAAACATTCTTAAAGTCGTTGGACTCAGTGAAGAATTTCACTATATCAAAGATGAAGGTCAGGCAGATGCCTTGACAATACTTAGACAAGGATTTCACCACATAAGATTTATAAAGGCCTTCAAGAACTTGAAGAACCCTCAATCCAACAGATTGTAATTCTCCAAGCCAGTATGTCCTAAAGGTGGAAACAAAATGTTGAGCTTCAAGTGTCACCACCTCTCTTTGCCGCCGTAAGAACCTCCCATCAATATTTTTTACCCATTCTGCTGCAGGGTTCAGCAGGCGATAGGTTACATTCAGATTATTTGACAGCCTCCAGATGCCAAAATAATGCAAACAGAAGTCAAGAGTTCGGTCGCATTCGCTGATGTCTTTTCTCTCGAGACGATAAAGACATTCTAGGATTCCCAAAATGTTCTCCTTGAATAAATTCCAAAGGCAAAATAGAGTTCTGGGAGACAATTGGTTCTGCAAAATTCTTTCTTCTGAATATTTTTTCAAGTCATTAGGAAATTCATGTTCCAACTCATACTTTGCAGGATGTAATTGAAAATGAGCATCTAGAAGTTTTCTAACAGACAGAATTTCAGCCGTGAAACTTCCATGCTTCTGTGAACCACTGAAACAGTGCATCAACTCAAACACATTACCCTGCTCATGTGACAAAATTTTAACTTCTGCACAAACGAATTCATAGAAACTTCTAGATTCCTTCTCTGCAAATGAAATTGCTTTACTTATAAGTTCCTGCTTTTGAGGAAATGACTTGAGGGGCCAACCTTTACCTCCAGAATCCCATAAAGAGCAAGAAAGCCCGTAGGCCAGGGCAAGTAAAGAGGCATTTCTAAAATGCTCCGCTTTCCCAAGAAGATCAACCTCAAGTAGAAGATTTCCAATCACTTTTGCAATTTCTGCAGCTTCCACGAAGTTTCCCGTATCTACCTCCAAAAACAAAAGCTCTTCAAGGCAGTCAAGAGACTTCAAGAAGTTTCGTCTGGATTCCATTGTGTGGAAAGCTCGAACGAATTTCATCAACGATGCTTTATCATTAAACTTGTGACAATCAAAAGCACAACTCTCCAAAAACTCCTGCACAATTTTGTCCAAATCTTTAAACCTGTTCATCATACCATCATTTAGTGATGCTTGTAGTTTCCAATGCTCAACATATTGCAAGCCAATCTCGAAACATTTCCCTTTATTGCAAGCTGACAAGCATTCTACAAAGAAGTTTCCCTTTGCATAAACTTCTGCTGCAAGCTCATAGCGTCCAGCTAGAGTAAAACATTCACCAGCTTTTATTAGCTCCGATTCGCCACTCTTTTCCAAATAAATCCTTCCTGCAGCAATAGTTAAGCAGATTATAGTTTGTAAACATAAAAAGCACGAGTAACCATATATTCATTACCATGAAAATAGCTGAACTTAGAATCAAAAGGAAGGCTATGAGAAACAAGAATGATAAACTTAAAGAAGTGTTCATATAAAACTTAAAATGATGTGAAATCAAAAGTTCACATGAAGGTGCAGCCAGGTGTGTTCATCAGGTCTACAGCAAATATAGAAACACAAGTGATGGATGGAACTGCAAATTAGTCAACTCCTGAATAGGATTTTCTTGTGAATCAGTTTGTTCTCATATATTAATAGGGCATCACATAAACGTTGCTCATATTTATGGTATTTAGGTTGCACCTTCCTTCTTAAACCGTAGAATATACCAAGAAACAATTTAGCACCTTGCAGAGTAGGAATTTCAGAATTGCTGCATCGCTAAAAATATTTTAACATTCAGAAGACTATGAAAGCTAAACGAAGGAAAAAAAATGCAGACTTATTAAAATATACTCATAAAAATAATTAGGATATATGCAATGCATTAGAAAGACCATTTATAGTGAGTAGTGGTTTAGTATTCTGTGCAACAAACTATAAGGCACCTGCTCTTTCATATTCCTCCAAGTCAAAAAAACATTCAGCTGCTGAATCTGTTTTGCCAACAGAATAAAATAATTCGGCAGCCTCTCTAAGCATTATCCGGGCCTCATTGGGATTTGAACCACGCATATGATCAGCAGATGCCCTAAGCCCAGCAGCTTTAGCTCGTTTTTCCCATGTTGGTTCTCCAGCTCTTTCGAAGCACATGATGGCCATCTCATAATTTTTTTCCCAAAAGAGCTGGCAGAAGTACATACGATCAATTTTTCAACACAATAACCAAGCATCAAACAGAATACCAGAGAGGGTAACAAATTAACGGAATAGGTGAAAGGAAAAAATGTGTACAAAAGCACCGTAACCTTAATTCCCTGTGATTTCCATTCCTCTGGGCTGCTTGCTCTTTGCATTGCCTGTGCTAGTGAATCATCAATTTTCCTCACATTCACAAGGCCAAGTCTCTTCCAATAATCAAGCATTGGCTTGGAAAGCTCTTCAGCATTTTCACAAATCCATAATCTTTGCCTTGTTCGAGTAATGGCCACATATAATTGTTTTAGTTCAGAACACAAGATATTGTGTCTTAATTGGCTGAAACTTGGAAAGGACTTGGGAAAACCGGAATCAAACAAGTCTTTTTCTTTCAAGAACTCGTAGATTACTCTCCATTGACTCCTCAGGGGTGAAGAGCCAAAGAAGTTGAATAGTAACACATCCTGAAGCGCAATGTGCAACGTTAGTGAGAATAAACAGCAATAATGTATTGGCATAACATGTATAACTCGCGTAATTTCTGCATCTCATAGTGTATTGGGATGAGATGAGATAGTATCTTACATAATGCAATGCTTTCGAAAGTAACTTGTGAAAGGGAGAAAATGAAAGAGGCACAAATTACTCACCTGAAATTCAAGGCCCTTGCACTCCACTATGGTTAAAATAAGAGCTTGATGTCCAATCCAGTTAGATATTTCCTTTCTTGCAGAGTCATCGCGCACTAATATGACCTGCTCAGCGCCAAAACCTACCATTTTTCCAACATTTCCTCCACATCCAAAAATAGTGATAATTGCATTCTCATCACTACCTGGCTCAATCACAACTGGAGGCTCACCATATACAAAGCTAGTCTCAGGTGGTAATACATCAATAGAATGAGGAAAAAAATGGCAAAGAAGATCAACTATGCTCTGCGCTAATCTGAGCACACCAGAATGAGTACGGAAATTTTGGGACAAGTTAAACATATCAGATAAATGTCCTTTCTCCTTTCTACCTCCACATTCAATTTTTTTTGTTTTCATTAGAAACTCCTTGTAGAATAAACAACGTACATCTTCAAACCTAAAGTCAACTCCTCTTGCAATAGTCTGTGCTGTATCACCTGAAAATACAAAGCCTTCATCAACATTTTTGCAAACATATTTAAATAAAGCAATTTGTCTCATGGTAAGGTCTTGCACTTCATCAACATATACAAAGTCCATTTTTCCACCNTTTTGTTTTCATTAGAAACTCCTTGTAGAATAAACAACGTACATCTTCAAACCTAAAGTCAACTCCTCTTGCAATAGTCTGTGCTGTATCACCTGAAAATACAAAGCCTTCATCAACATTTTTGCAAACATATTTAAATAAAGCAATTTGTCTCATGGTAAGGTCTTGCACTTCATCAACATATACAAAGTCCATTTTTCCACCCGGTAAATTCGCATTATTTAGCCGATGATGAAGGTCGATCACTAAATCAGCAAGATCAAATTCACCAAGCTCCATCTTCATTTTCTCATAGTCCTTAAAAATATCATAGATGGCCTCCCTTTCCTGACCACAAAAAGTAGACACCCTCTTATCAGACAATGAAACATAGTCTTCCCTGTTTAGCTTAATATCACATGCCTCCCCCACTTGCAAGCCTCCTTTTATATGAGACATTATCTCAGTATATACTCTTGAAGGTTCAAGATTCTTTGTCAACTTTGAATTGAAATGTGGCCAATAAAAGGATTTGAAATGGTCAAAGTTAACCTCCTTTTTCCTCATGAAAGATTGCAATACCACAGATTTCAAACTTCTTTTATCTTGAGAAAAATCCTTCAGATCTGGAAACCTCTCAAAGTATGAATTACCCAGAGAACCATCGAGCATCAATAAGAACTTTTGAAGTGTAATAACAAGAGGATACTTTTCTGGTTTAATTCCAACAAATGAATCAGGAATGTCCTGAAATTGTGCCATTTGATCGATGTCATCGACATCAATAGAACTGTCATCACTATAGAATTGTCCACCACCAGCAAAGCTGTGAATATTAGAAATGTCAGAAAGAACGATGTTGAGTATAATAAAATCAAGTATTAGATTTTTCAAAAACATCTATAAAAATGTTAGTGCCAGATATATAAATCTTCCTTACTTGAAGAAGAGCAATTCACTACGAGTGGAGAAATAGAAGGAAACGTATCAACTTTCAAGTTATTTGAAACTAAACTGAAATCAAGGTACCAATAAATAATATTGATCATAAGCTGAATACATGAGCAGAGACTATTTTACCAAGGTCAAATCATCATCACAATATTACTAGTATGACGTATTTATCTTCCAAGTCATTCTAAATCTTACATGAAATGAAAGGAGTTACTAGCACCAATAATAAAATTCAAAAGTCTTCTAATTTATTTTTTTACCTTGACAAGGATCATGAGCTTATTATATTATCTTACAATGAGAGCCAATGGTTTCACAATATGCCAAAGATCAATTTGTGTTTTTTCAACTCTTAGAGAACCATGGTCTGAGTCACAATGTTTCCTATCAATCTAAAGGGTCTTACGATGAATCAGAACACTCAAGGCAAACAATATGCCAAAGATCAATAGGTTTTTTCAACTCTTTGAGAACCATGGTCAAAGTCACAATGTTTCCTCTCAAACTAAAGGGTCTTACCATGAATCAGAACACCCATGGCAGTTGGTTTAAGAGTGTGGAAAACTGTAGAGCAAAAATATTTTGTACCGAGGCCGAAGAATGAATTAATTTTATGTGCAGAAAAGTGTTTACACTTGCATTCAATGAGCAAAAGCAAAATGCTCCACGTGTGCACCCACTAGTACTAATAACATTATAATACTGTCATAGCTTAATTATCTTCGCACAACACAAAATAAAGTATCATGTTTGATGAAATATGCAAGTCAACTCATTATTTTCAACCAGTTTGATAATATGAGGGGATTAAATAAGATCAAATTCACTGACCCCAACTTCAACATAATTTGGAGAAATAGGTCACCAACATCTTACGCCCTCTTTTTGGTGTAGATTAAAATCAGATTTTTAGTAAATATTAATAAAAGTCATGAAAAGTTATGGTTAAAATAGTTGTTGACTTTGACTTGAGATTTTAATATACACCAAACAGGAACTACATTACTATTCATAGTATCTGTCGAAAACAGCCATTACAATATTATTTCTTGCCAAAGTTTAAGATCAATATTC
>CAIGRK010058159.1:0-16192 GCA_903798315.1 Fraxinus greggii | reverse complement strand
GTCGCAGCAGTTATCGACGGGAAATTTTGCTTTAGGACATCGTGCTGTCACGAGACTCGATCAGGCGATAAGTTTTACTTTTGCACTTTACTGTTTTGTAACTAGTATTATCTCTAACATTAAAAACTTACAAAGCATGGCTAGGTGGCAAGGCATAGGCGAACTTTTTAGAATAATGGTGTAAATATCAAAGTAATTTATCAATTTGGAAGATGGTTAGTGACAACACTTGAACTTGTACCCTAGTTCAGTGACTCTATTCAGTTCTAAATTGAAGTTTAGTGACTCAATAATTGAAATTTTGCTGAAAGTTCCAGTGGTTGTAGATGATATTTACCCTAACTTATCTTCTAAGGTAACTTAAAGTTACAAACAGCATTCGAATTTCCTTGCCTCCTGAATTCACTGGTTGAGCAAAAGACATTGAGTAGGGTTTTATAATTCCTTTTAGGATTTTGGGGTTTTAAACTTGGTTACTCTCCAATTGATAAATTTCTGGAGGATTGTTACTGGAAATGCAAGCTACATGTCCCCCTCACAATATATTTTGCTCATAGCTCTTTCATCGTCTGGACTCCCTTTCCTCTCTATTCTATACTTTACCAGAGCAAGCCTACTATGTTTCTTGCCTATGATGTTTTCGCTAGACGATACTTGTCGGTAGTGCCATCCTCCCTAGTATCTGTATGGACGAATTGTCTCTTGTTGCTGCGTTCTGTTACAGTATGAATTACATGAATAAATGTAGTTTAATAGAACAATAGGAGGGGTTACATGTTCTACTGTGTCGAGATGCGAGGTGCAGGTGTTGTTGATCATCCCTGGGTATGTCCTAGAGCCTTTGATGAGCACTCCAAAACTCGACAAAGTCCAATCGATCTCTCAATGTAAGGAAAATGAAGAATCACGCAGTAAGAGTGCTTATGAGAACCCTACTTTTATTAGATATTTATCAGAATTTAAATAAATTTTCGTAGAGTCTACTCTTATTTAGCCTGCAGGAAAAATAAAATTTTAGTAGATTATGACTGATGAAATGTGGTTTAAAAGTCGTAAATCTCATAAAATGTGAATTGAAAATAAATTTTGAAAAAATGAAGATCAAACGGGACTTAATAGTGCGCGAACATTTTGTTCCATCCATTAAATTCCGACAGGATGAAAGAAATAGGGTTCTATTTTGTTTTGATGTCGAAGAAAACCTTGTCCGCTAATGTGAAGGAGACTTGGCCAAATGGCCGGCCAGTCTTTTCGCGTCCCATTGTCATAACCTGATTTTGCAGGCTACACCAAACCAAACCACATCACATTAATATAAATATTTTATTTTTCTCGGAACAAAATAAGAAAAATGAATGCCCGCCTCATAGGTTTCAATTGGATCTAAACCACATATTTGAAACTTTCAATTCAAAATTATACAATCATCAATTTATTACACATCAGCTCGATTGACTATCGGCTTTTCTTTGTGTTATTGTCGTCTTGATAACGACCTTTCATAAATTTATATAGACCATATTTGGTAGGGGTTAAAATCATATTTTTAGTAAATTTTGAAAAAAAACTAATGAAAATGTGGTCGAAAAGTTGTCAGTTTTATGAAATATGTAGTTAAAATTAATCGTAGACTTTGACTCGTATTAAAATCTATAGGGGCATAATTTCACAATGGATGCATATATCTACATAGTTTTTTCCTTGTAAACTGACTGTGGATTGTTACATATATATAGACAACCCTTTCAAGATTCAATACGACGTTAACCTTTAACAATTTACCAAATTCTTTGTTTAAAATGTATTTTTGCATCAACTTTGTGATATAAGCGCATGTTTGGGTCTCATTTCTTGCCCAAAAGTGTATTTTGAAATAATATTTTCAATGAGAATATGTGATTAAAAAATAAAAAAAAAAATTTGAGTTCGCGTGCAATATTATTTTATTAAAGAATGTGTCACTAAAAATAAGAGAAAAAATGTATTTTAGAAATAATGGGAACCAAACAACGATATGCCTTTATCCATATTTTTATTTGATTATATCCTGCATCCCTGTTTGGTTTTTAGTAAATTTCGATAAAAGTTGATGAAAAATATGATTAAAAAATTGATACAAATTATCGATCCCTTGAAATATATAATTAAAAATATTTGTTGTATCAAATTTTTTAATTAAAAAAAGTGGGAATTCTGAATTTTAGACGACGTTTTTTTTCTTATGAGAAACATTGAAAAGTCCACATTTTTGTCTAGGAACCGTCCAAAGATATCAAACAATTAATGACATGTGGGGAGAACACAAAAGATGACAAATTATTCAAATTCAGAGGGGGGTAAAAGTACTACATAATTGTAATAAGGGGACATGTCTAGAATCAAATCAAAACTTTATATAGAGGGAGATCGAGCTAGGTTTCGTATGTGAAAGAAACTGAGGGTTTGTCCTGTAAGGTATTTGTAATTGGCTGTGAAAAAATGGATAGTATTCATGAATCATAAAAAATATATTGATGAAAAAGTGAATTAATCAAAAATATATTTCGATCAGATTTTGTTTGTTGTTCTATATTCTTTTATCCAAATCTCACACGACATTAAAATTTCCGAACAAGTCCAACAATGTTTTCGGAAATTCACAAAACTAAGATCCTAACCTTGTCCCGAGTAATCCTAAGCGATGGAGTATATCTTGTGTGATCGAGCAATTATATATATATAAAGATTTTAAAGTGTAACACTAAAGCAAAACTTTAAGAAGAAGCAAAAATTAAAAATGGGAAGGTGGCTATAATTATTAGTAAAGCGTGGGGTAGAGAGATAGAGGCAACAACAATTATTAGTAGAGAGGAGCGTCCACCTAATCAACAATGTTGAGGATTCCTAACTACGTCAAATCCATATTGCATGAGGTGTCTTTATGTCTAAAGATGTGAACTTTACACGAGCCATGTTTTCTTAAAATTATTAAAAAATTAGTATCTTTAGAACGACAAATATATCCCTAGTTCCGCCGCTGATAAAGACCCTTCGATTCGATTTGCTACACTACGATACCTACTTCAGATTAATGTTAAATCGACTACAGAAACAATCTGTTATTTGCTCTATTAGATTTATTGAAAGATATAGAATAACAAGATCTTTAAGATCTCAGCATTGGATGAAAATCTTATAATATATGTCACTTTTTGAGTCGAAGTTGAAGTTTGTTGAATTTTGATTCGACCACAATCTTGACAAAGAGGATTAGGGCAAAGTTTGGCTATTGGATAATAGGAACATAAATGAGAGAGCATTTCAAATGTCTTAACTTTTAACAATCTCAAACGATCCCTCACTTGCAAAAGAAACTTGTACTTGTGTGTTAATGTACCGTGTTTTCTCAAAAAAGATTGTTTACTCATCGAGACGTTGTATTGTCGTAATGTTTTGAAATTGTGTCCATTATTTTTGTAGTAAAAACTCAATCAATTCAACAAGTTGAGTACAAGCAAACACTGTTCGGCATGGCCATAGTTTTGCTCAACCACCTCAAATTAGGTGAAGTTATAGACACAAAATAATTCACACGGTTGAAGGCCATTATTAAAAAGCTAGACATTATTTTAAGGAAAGAAGGCTTTACTTTCTAATTATAATTAAAATAAATTAAGTTTGATCAATAGCCTTACCAACAAGGTCGAGCGCCTTAACTACCAATCCTTGCCCACTTGAAGAAAAAGCTTCCATGCTAAATGCTAAAAAATCAGGTAATACTTTTTTTAAAAAAATTCATAAATCAGGTATTATTATAAGAAAAACATTTAATATATATATTTTTTGTATTTGATTTTCCATTTTGATAAATCCCTTTTAAGTTTGTGTGCAAAATTTGAATTTCAGCAATTTTATTCTTTCCTTCTTTACAATCTTGTGTAGAAAGAAACTTTCCGTATTCTCCACATATTCGTCACAACTTTCTGAAAAAAAAAAAGTCACATAAACAAAAATGTCACATCACGTAATGTTAAATACAACCAAGGTCACAAATATAGTTAATACCGATATAATCTTGGTCCCGCGCATTCGACGTCCCAATTTTTAGAAGAGAGATATGACAGACTACATTAACTTCATAATATTCATCACAGCTTCCGAGAGAAAATGACGTCACATAGAAAGCAAGGTCACATAACATAGTTCTAAACGTTTGATGCAATTTGCTGGTTACGACTTCCCAAGTTTGATGCAGATCGTTCGTTGTGACGAGAAAAAAGGTTTAGAAAGATTTTGACCAACGGGAGCCACAATTCCGTTTCGTTCTTCTTTGCGTATGGTCAAGCATACGATGAATATGGAGATAGAATAACTGCCTTAATGAATTTTAAGTTGAAATATGGCAAGAAAAAATGTATATCTATACGTATCACATTGTGATTGTATATCTACCAATTTAGATAGCGTTCATTATTTAATGTAAATCAATTAATATCAACTTATTTTTATAAAATTCGCGAAATATGACCTGATTTATGAAAATTTTCTAAAATTTTGATTATTCTACGAACGTAATGTTGAATATATATAATGGTAGTTATGCCATAATACATTCTTGGTAGTTCAGCCCCTCGAAACAATTATAAAAAAGGAGATGGTCCAGCATAGCACCCCCACGGAAGAAAAGAAAGCAAAACCAGCTCATGAAACTTTGCTTGCAATCTGCCTTTCCTCATGGGCATCCGCATCATTGATGTTTGCAGCAAAAGTAGAAAAATTGACCATTGCACTAGCCTTATAATGAATTGAGCATCTGAGAAAATTGATGTTCAATAAGCCAAACTAATGTTTTGATTCGACAGTAAACTCCTGTTTGGTACATATTAAAATTTTCGTTCTCATTCTTCTACTCATTTTCAACCACACATTCTTCAATAAAATAATATTTTCCATCACATCAATAATTTTCCTTATTTTTTAACCCCACATTCTCCATCAATCTATTATTTCAGAATACATTTTTTCAAAATAATGTGACTCAAACACATCCTAAAATTCAATTAAAAATAAAAATAAATAAAAATGAGTGATTGATAAATATGTAATACTTGTGGATATCACAAAATGCTTGAATGAAATAATATTATTTCTACTAAATAATATTCGTTCTACATGAACCGGGGATTGCTAGGGAGGCTTGGGGTCAATGCCACGAAGACAAGCGTCTCCTTGGCACTCGTATAGGGGGATCTCCTGTACGAGTGAAATTATCCGTGTTCATCTTATTTTGTTTTTATCGATACAATGATTCTAAAGATTTGTTTGATTTTTATTATTCTCAATATACATTTTTCTCTCTTTTATTTTTAACAATATATTCTTCAATAAAATAATATTACACGTAAATTAAAAAAAATATTATTTTTTAATTATACATTTTCTATCAAATCAATATTTCAAAATATATTTTTAACAAGAATGTAGCTCACGCTCTAAATATTGATTTAGAGATCTGAAAAGATATTATATATATTAGAATTTTGCTATTTGTACACTAAATTGGCACATCGGCATACACTTCCCTCACAATAGAGGAGGGCAACAACCATTAAAAAAATTGTACCCCTATTGTGAGGAAAACTGTATACCAATGTGTCAATCTCAATATACACGTACCAAAACACTGTATATTATTGCTTAGGGTGTGTGAGCCACAATATTTTGGAAGAATGTCTTCTGAATTAGTAGATTGATGAAAAATGTGTGGTTTAAAAAGAATGAAGAGTTATTACTTTGATGAAAAATATTATTTTATTGAATAATGTGTGGTTGATAATGAGTAGAAAAATGAAAATACTGAACAAGGGCTTACGTTATACTTCTCTCTGTATATAACCTATATTTTTTAACCCAAAATTGCTGGCCTGTCAAGGACACTGTCATTTTCAGAGCCTAACGTAGAAATGGTTGTCAAAATCAATAAGCAAACAAATCTCAGCTATAAATATTAAAATAAACGACTAAAATCATTCACATGGTCAAATTTCCAATCAATTCTTGAAATTTTTCAACAATTTGAATTTGCAGCTATCACATTCTACTAAAAATCATTCATTGCACAGATCAAACAAGATAATTAAAAATCCCTTTCCAAAGAATACAAGAGCCAGCCATTCTGTACCCCTTCAAATGAACTCTCTATATTTGACAATATGCTAAGGTGTGATTCCAGGCGGAGAGCTCCTTGACTCTTGTGGCGGTGTTTGGCTGTCAGATCCTTTCTCAGATGAATGGTGTATCCCATCATCAGTGTCACCTCTATTCATATCCTCCATCATTCTCACCACTTCTTGCATTGCCGGCCTTTGATCTGGCACTGATGCAACACAAGCCATTCCTATCTGAAGAAGTTGCACCATCTCTTCTTCAACATTATGATACCTCATTAGCTCAATGTCAAACACCTCCGCCGTCCATTCCTCCCGCACTACACTTTGTACCCATCTAGGCAAATCAATCCCTTCTTCACCTAATGAAGCTTGATTTGGTGCTTTGCCGGTCAACAGCTCTAATAATAACACTCCAAAGCTGTAGATGTCGGATTTAAATGTGACTTTACGGGTTTCGAGGACCTCAGGTGCACGATAGCCCATTACGCGGTGATTGGGTGGGGTTGAGCTCGAGAAGAGTTGGTTGAGCCCAAAATCTGATACACAAGCATCACGGTTGTCTAGCCTGAGGATGATGTTAGACGACTTGATGTTGCCATGGACTACTTTTGCTGATACATGCAAGTGCACGAGGCCTCTTGCAGCGCTCAATGCTATTCTCATTCTGTTGTCCCAGTCTAGTGGGGTGTGCCCTGAACCTCGACTACCTATTGAACAATAGACATAAACTTGCGTTAACATTACTCTTACCGTTCACAAATTCGTGTATGCTATCTCGTAAAACTAGTAATAACTTGAAGGGGCAATTCTTTGGCCTAAAAGATCAACTCAAGCGATGCAATGAACACATATACTGAACATACGAATAGGAAATTATCAAACCTGGAAACATTAAAAACTAGGTAGCAATAAAAGAATGAGAACAAGCTCAAATTCAATTGATATTACCCTTTTCCAAAGAATTAGCATCTACATTCCTGTGTGTTGTGTCCTGATTCAATTAAACATTATTTAGAGAATGTTTGTCAAAGTTTAATAACTTTACTTACAAGTAAATAAATAAGTTTTTTTTTATTATTATTATTTGTTAAACTTATAATTAAATTGCTTATTTTGAGTTACTTTAAAAAAAAAAAAACTTCTTTTTACTTGGAAGTCCAAAAAAGTAGCATTATTTATTATTTTACGGTTAGACAAACATGGTAACATGTGACCACTGGTGACTTGATGAAGAGGTAAAAGAAAAAGAAAAATGGGGTTGCTATGATTTTTTATTTGTTCATCATTAAAGAGGAGAAAAGCATGTCGGTTGAGAATATTGGGAATCTGTTGAAATATTGTCGTAGCACCAAAGCCACTCAACTCATTCATCTTAACATCATCTAATTATTCAGATTTAACACAAAAAAATTAAAATTTACATAACAAAATATATAAACAAACCAATATCAAAATTTGAATGAATAAGTAAATGGTTTTGAACCAAAGTGAAAAAAATGAATTGTCACATTCTACTCTTTAAGTGTACCCAGTTTCAGTTCACATGAAAAAAAATTAGCCCAGTTTTTGAGGAATTGAAACTGAACAAAATGGTCCACTCCACGTTGAAAAAGATTATTTGTTTAACTTTATTAGACTGGCAGGCACGACCAAACGTACTCACTCTAAATTATAAAATTCACAAAATATCGGTTGACATAGTCTGTAGAAACCCGGGAAAAAAAAAAGGTGGGTGGTCCGGGGCATTCTCCAATAATTGAATGGGGAAACATTTTATCAGAAAAATGTAAATCTCCTCACTTTTTGCATTCAATAACTATATTAAAAACATAAAAATTTATCGTGAACTGAATTTTTTTTAAAAATTACCCAAAAAGATAGAGAAAAGGAACTTGAATATACAGAGACATAATCAAGAACTGGAGAAATTTTTGAATCATATCCAATGAAAATGAAATATCTTGAAAGTTTTAAGGGGAAGAAGAAGCGTCCCATACCATGAAGAAGAGCAGATAAGCTACCAGCAGGCATATAATCAAAGACCAACAATTTCTCATCTTTAGAATAGTAAAAGGCTCTTAATGGCAGCACATTTTCATGCTTAATCTTCCCCAAAACTTCCATTTGCTGTTCAAATTCTCTCTTTGAAGCCACCACATCTTTTAGCCTTTTCACCACAACAATGCTGCCTTCTTCTAACACAGCTTTGTAACTAGTACCAACACTTCCTTTTCCTAATACTTCTGCCGAAGCCCTTAACAAATCCTCCAGATCGAAACTATAAGCCCCCGCATCGAAGAATACCAGTTTATTCCTCTCAGTTTCTGCTGAACCACCAGTTATGTCGTCTTTGGACGACGATGTTCCGGCCTCTCCTGCTGCCCCAGCCGCTGCCCTTGAGACTGCCGGTGGTTTCTGCACTTTGGTTGAGCCTTTTTGTCTTTGCCTTCTTCGACAGCAAAGATAGAGGATTACAAGTAGTAGTAGTAATCCCAGTGCTGCACCTATTGATATTCCTATAATGGCAGCAGTAGAGAGCTTTTTAGACTTTTTGTGGGATGGGGTGATTTTTGGTGGCGCTGATGGGGCAGGAGAAGGTGAAGGGAAAAATGGGTTGCACGGTGGCAATGGTCCGCCGCATAAATCAATATTACCGGTGAAAGCCGACGGAGGGAATCTCGACAGTGATCGGGGAATCGAACCATTCAGGCGATTGTTTGAGACGTTGAAATTCAACAGCCCTGGTTGATTAATGCTCGGAAGTGTACCATTGAAGCCATTGTTCTCGAGAAAAATGCCCGTTAACTGAGTTAAATTGTTAACGGCAAAAGGGATTGGTCCAGTAAAGTTGTTTGAAGAGAGGTCCAACCGGGTTAGCCGAGTCAACTCGGTTACACTCGCTGGAAACTTGCCGGAGAACTGGTTGTTCTGGAGGTAGAGGCTCCGTAGGTGCTCGAGTTTAGAGAAATCAGGCGGAACTGAACCAGTAAGCCTGTTTGAACGCAGACTCAGAACTCGTAGCTGAGTCAAACGACCCAGTGTGTCAGACGGAATCTCACCCACGAGTCCCACCCCGGGAAGCCTCAAGTAATACACAGACGAATTTGTGGGGTCACATTGAACCCCAACCCAGTCGCATGCCGAATCAGATTCGTTCCACTGTAGACGATTCTCATGTGGAGTTTGGGATAGGAAAGAAAGGAGCGCTTGCTTATCCTGAGTCGGCTCCGAGTTGACTCTGTAAAACCCCTGTATAAACAGTATGAACACAGCAGAAAATAAACACCCAGATTGTAGAACCCACCCCATTTTTTCCTTCCTTGTTTCACTCAGTATAAACGATAAACCCAACCCAGATCTTAATAATGAGATTGGAAAGGCGGCTTGTGGCGGCGATTTTTAAGAGACAAAAATTCGATTCTCCGGCGAGAACCCATGCGAAAAATAGTGCGGGTATGTTATGTATATTTGAAGAGAGACGGGGGAGAGACGAGTTTGTTGGAGTGTAATGTGTAAGGGAAAAAAATGAATATCACTAATGAAGACAAGAAAAAATAGTTGACCAAAATTTTACTGCCTGGTTTGAATGAATTAAATGCATTAAGTAATTGCATTTATTAGTATTAAAAATATAATTACAGATAATTAAAACGTAATTAATTTACGAGTAATACTTTTTCAATCCTGTTACATTTACAGGGATGAATGAATGTTGGACAAAAAACCACGATTCAAGCAGCTAATAAAGTGTTTAATTACAAATTTAATTAAATAAAAAGAATATGACTTCTTTAATAATATATCTAAGACATGCTGTGTTCAACTCTAATAGTCTCACTGTGGTTACACCCACAATTTAGGTGACGCTACGTTATATATTAAATGAAATGTGAAATTAAATGATTTCACCTAAATTGATGTTATAATCCTAATACAGCTAAAACAGTATTTTAAAACCCGTTCCGACCTGACCGGTTCGATCGGAAAAATCGAGAATCTTAACCAAAATCAGCCTAGATAGACTTATAAAACATCTAATTAAAAATTTGCCCCAAAACTGTTAAAATGTTCAATTTTTGGAAAATTCGTGACCAGTTCTCGGATAACCGGTTCAACCTATGTAAATGTATATTTTTTCAGAACTTTAAATGTTTTGTTTTCTAGTTTTTTTTTTTTTTTAAATCAGCGATTCGATCTCGATTTGACCTTTTGATCCTTGACCATTTCTCTTTTGCTAGTTGATGATCAAATCGATTTTTAAAACATTGTTAAATCGCATTTCTACTTAAAAAACAACTGTGGGAAGGGTTTCACTTGTTCCAACCAAATCATGTCTATGTGACAAATCTAGCCCTATCTTTGGGATCCAAAGTTCATTTTGGTTTGATCCAGTTCAACGTTAGATTCGTAGCATCCAAAGTTTATTTGTGTCCAACTTTAGATTGACACGCGAGACGAGTTTTTGATGAAATGAATTTACATTTTCAATATAAATAATGTTAATTAGTGTTACGAGTGATTAGCGGTGAAAGCTTCACTTGATAAATTAAAATGACCAAATTACCTCTGGTAAATACTCGCGATACCAAACAACATTCTGTTTGGTAAAAATAAAAATTTAGATTTAAATTAAGTTAAAACGTTATATGAAATCTACGTCTTTTCAATCATATATTATATCAATTTTGATAAAAATTTATTAAAAATTTGATTTTAATCCTTATCAAACATAAGCTTAGTTGAAATTTTGCCACTCCGTCCGGCCTGCCAAAGGGTATGGCTGGGAATTGATTTGAAGAATGAGGAGTACAGGAAAAGAAAGAAAAAGTGGAGGAATGATGACACATGTTTGATGCTGTATTAGCTGTAAAGCAGAAAGACAAAAGCTGTGTTTTTCTTCTTCTTCTCCAATTCCAACCAAATGTACTGTGAACCTTTCCTTCATAGCACACACTACAATGTTTGGTGTTTCGTGTGCCGTGCATATTATCAAACCTACTTGTTCATTTTATGTAAGTTTTAAATTAGACGAATTATTTAGACTGCGAAACTACACAATTAAAAGTAATAAATCACTTTTCAATTGATTCTAAATGGTTAGATCAAACAAATCAATTTATCATAAGTTTGAATACGACAATCAATAATTAAAGCAGTAAATAACATCAAAGACGATCACAGAAAAACTCCAACGGAGTAAAAATTTCGGACACTTTGCCAGTTAATAATCCACTATAAATTGAAGTAAACTTACACTTCGGCCAAAGACGATCACAGAAAAACTCCAACGGAGTAAAAATTTCGGACACTTTACTAGTTAATAATCCACTACAAATTGAAGTAAACTTACACTACGGCCCAAACCCGTCTATCTTGTATAACTTATGAGCTCAATTCTTGAAGTCTCCCTTGATCCCACTAGAGGTATGCTCCTTAAAAAAAAATCCCGACTCCTAGTTTATACTTTAACTATCCTCGACTACATGCTCCTGAATCCAGATCCCGATTCCTGGTAGCTCACTTTAGTCCTCCTGAATTTGTGCTTTTACAATAGCTTCTGATCCCTGGTTTCGATTTATCTTCGGGTTAGTGTTTGATCAAAAGACTTTTGCATGTTTTAATCTTGTAGGCTAATGCAAGATATATTAGAATATGTTTTTGGCTTTTAAATAACAAACTCTTGACTTACAACAAGTCTCTATTAATTGGATCAATATATGGGTTGAATAATGAACAAATGATATTGTAGTTGAATCAAGGAATCAATGAAATGATGTTTGGATCTTAAAAAATGATCTCTATAATCAAAATATTGTTCAATCACACTTTTGAACGTCCCATATGTTGTATAATTTATGATGGCTAGTGTTTGGGATAAAACAGAACTCAAAACCAACTTGAAAATCGAATGTTATTTTTTTCGAATAACGACGTCGCTCATGCGCCAAGCCAGCGACATGCGAGACTCAACTGAGCAATTGTCAGTATTTTTATTATAACTTTCTCTCTTGTTATCCGATTGAGGTGATTCAAAATGTGTTGGAAAGTTAAGTCAAAAGACTACAATTCTTTTAGGAATAGCCTTGTCCAAATTCCAATATTTTCTATGTGAAAAATGCATTTCAAGCCTTGTCCGGCTTTTTCACACTCTTTAGACTTCTAATTGCGTTCCAATGATCATGTGTGATTTTCTTGGACATCTTGAACACCTTCAAGATCTATACAACCAATTTCAACTCTTTTGTTATAATTAAGACTCAATAACTCATATTTTCACTTTGATTACAATTTGATAAACTCCCAATACAATTCAATTAGGACATGATTTTGACCAAGGAAATTGCTAATTACAACTTTCGTAATTGCCAATTTATTTTGGACTTAACATTTTAGAAAAAAATTCACCTATTATGCTCATTTTTCCATGTAAGAGGTGGACTGTGAGGACTAACTTTGAACATTAATCAAAGTTTGAGGGTTGATTTAGAACAATTTTTAGTATGAGGACGAATTTAAAAGATGGAGCCAAGTCTAGGAACACTAGGTGTGTCTAGCTTTTCAGGGATTTAGTTGGGTCCAGTTACCTCGTTAGTAAAATTCACACAGTGGTACAATCATTGAATGATCAATCAAGGATCAAATCGACCAATCACTAAGTGATCCTTTGAAACTAGAGCAATGCTACTTCTACAGAGAAAACTTACGGAATGCATTACAGATACAGTTGGATAGCACACTGTGTTTTGATAGGTGCCGCTTCTTCTTTTTTCTGTCATCTAGTCTGTGCAAATAGCATTACACTTGAAACTAAACAAGTCCACCCAAGAAAAAGATCAACATAAATAGAATAGAGGATGATTAAATTAGATCTCCCGGACATCCTATATGTAACTAGGATACAACAAAATGACATAGATTCACATTGACAAATTTCGAAAAGTAATAAAATGGAGTGTTCTAGTTCCACCCATTTTATTGGTGGACCGAGGGTTTAAAGTCTAAAATCAAAATGGAAAAAAAGGGGGAATGTGTTAGGGCTTTATTGTAAGCCCATACATTTAGCTCATAAAAATGAGCCAAGTGACAATTGTTATTAGAAAACACACAACTCAACAACAAAAATAACAATTAGATATATTTGGAGTTTTCAGATGTCAAATTTCACTCAAGTTGATATAGAAGAACACTCACTAGAGTTGGGTTTGACTGACTTGAAAGAATAAATGTCTGTCATGGGCTCTGAATTTTTTTTTTTTCAATTCTTCTGTCATCTTTCCAGATAGTGTATTAAAAATCAAAGAATTTGATGCGAGACTCACTTTAGCTTGTGACCAGTAGCTGGGGTGCATCAGGAAGTCCCATTTCAGAAAAATGGGTAGAGAGATTGGATTATATTGAAAATATTGATAAAAATTTAAGACACAGTGGAAGAACGAGGAAAAAGATAATTGTATGTATTGTTGACCTCGAATTTTATACCTCCAACGTGGCCAACAGATCACAATTCCCCTCACATTTACGTAAGTTAATTCCTACACACTATGACAAATCGTTAGCCATACACGGCCTTCCCTAGTGGACATTAATAGATTAAACAAGAGCTCCCTTTCTTTCTCTGTTTGTACATACTTGCCCATGCCTGCCTATGAGTGTATGCTATAACATGTCTAGTAAAACTTGGATGTTGATGTTTGACGAAGATAAAGAAGATTAGAGACAGAGATAAGTTTTGAGGTCTTAGTATTAGATGAATGAGTTGCATGACCTGCTTGGGAATTGAGAAAAATTAGAAATGCTTGGTGATGCATGGGGTAGATTTAGACATGATCGAGTCTCATGGATAAAAACTAGCGGAAGTTACTATAATGATTTAAGAAACCAAAATGCAACATTAGTTTTAGTATGCATATTATAACGATGTTAGCAAGAATGACTTGTTATTGTGACAAAAACTGAAGGAACCAGCATTGAGTATGATGGATAAAAATTAGTAGAAGTTACTAAAAGAAAGTAACAAGAATGGGTAACGGTGGAGAACTTGATACTGCACAAAATTGAAAGGTAAAAAGGGCGATATATCAAATTTGTTGCTGACAGATGTACGAAGATTTGTGAACATCGGAAAGATTGAAAGTAAGTATAACGAGGGGCACTAAGACTCGACACAATTTCTTATGCGGTGACAGTTTTTACTTGTTTCTATCACCCTACTCCATAAATAACTACAACTTTTGTTGAATTATTAATACACCACCAAAGAAATTCCACGGTGTAAAACTGACACTTGTGACGACCACAATGGTTAGGGCTCATTTTAAATCGATCCACATACCACAACATTACTCTAATGCCAAAGCTCAACCAACAATACCACTAAGGTTATCCACAAAAGAAATATCACACAAAGAGAGACTGAATGTAGCGCCTACAGAGAGAAGAGAAAGGAAGAATCGGTTGCTTCACTTGCAATCACAAAGGGGCTTACGAAGAACAAAGGGAAGACAACTTACAGCTACCCAAATTTTCTCTTAACCACGGCCCCAGCTGCCTCTATTACTTTCTCTCTATTTACCACATTTGAACTGTTGGATTGTGATGCCATTCTTGATATTTGCATTTCAACTGTGGGCTATGATGAAAATTGGGCCTAGCCGATTGCTGGATATAATTAATCATTGCCCGACAACACTTAGAAATCAGCCCAAAACCCATCCCAACAGAATGAAACATGTGTTGCTCTTAGCCTTTGATCTACAATCTGATCTATGGTGATTGTGAAGTGTATATATACGAGCTGAATGGTCACTTGAGCCTTAATTTTCATTATGTTCTCTCCTTCATGTGTGAGAAGCTTTTGGGGTCTTTTTCCTTCGTGTTTTCTTCTCTTGATTCTCTCATTCGATTATGTGTGGAAAGATTAAAACGGCTGGTTTTAATCATCGATCTTTGTGATTGAGTCCATGTGATTCTTTACTTGACGGATTTAGAGTGTTAGATCAATCTGTTTGATCTGGGTTCATTGAGTAGCTGCGTAGTCGATTTCTTTAGTGTGTTGGTGTCTTTGTGGCCGTTTCTTTGTATAAAAGGGTACAATGAATTATTTTTGCCCTATGTGATAATAGAATCCTTTTGATGTTGGTATTTTGTTATTATTATATATACTATGGTATTCTGCTTCCGTTGGATTAGACTTTACAAGTGGTATCAGAGCGTTTGTGAGTTCATAAGAGGTCTTCGATCGAGTTATTGTCTCTAGAAAAATAATTTTCAGGCGACATCCTTTATCGATTTGAAATCTGTAAAACCCTAGATTTCGATTTTGCTACTAATCTTGGTTTTCTGTTTATGTTCTCTTGAGGGAAACTGGTTCTTGGTGAACGGGCTTGGAGATTGGGCTTCGAGCTGGGAGTCTTACAGAGTCCCTGGAATTTCTTCTTTGTGCTGGTTCTTCGAACTAGCTTGGTGACACTTCGTAAACCCCCTTTATTATCCTGTTATTTGATCTTGAGTATTCTTAATTTTCCCTGTAAATTCTTCTTATTTCTGGTGATTAAGAATTGAACCTTGACCTGGGATCGTGAACCTCATGGAATCCTGGTGAATTCTAATATTAGATTGGAGGAATTTTATATATTAATATATTTAATATACTGTGGCATAAATTTTTTGAACTACTGTGACTGTTACTTGGATTAATCTCTCTGCTGACTTTGTGTTGTTTTCTCTGAGGTTATTTTTCTGCTTACAATCATTGCTGTTTTTCATATTAATTTTATTCACTGTCTTATTGGCCTGTTAATTGGAGAGATATTCCTTTTTCTATTTTGTGTAACAATGAGGTTTTGTGTGTTATTCAATTGGTTTTGAAATATCTGTTTTCTGGTTTTCTATTAAATTGTGACCTTAAATACCTTTTTGTGTTGATTAAAAATTTCAAATAACAACTACAACGTTTGAACTTGGATTTTTTAATGGAAAATGGGATTTTCCCATTTGGCAGCAAAAAATGAAAGGGGTCTTAGTTCAACAGAAAGTCTCTAAGG
>CAIGRK010058138.1:0-14244 GCA_903798315.1 Fraxinus greggii | reverse complement strand
TACAATCAGATCTTCAAGTTCCATTTCCCCGCGTTTATGTTTCAGGTAGTTTTTGAAATCTTTCTACATTGGTGGTAATTTTTCGATAATCACAGCGACCTGAAACGACTCACAGAATTTCATACCTTCTACATGTATATCGTGCAGATGATTTGTAGCTCTTGGACTTGATTCATCACTGTTTTAGAATCTACCATTTTGAAATCCATGAATTTGCCTACAACAAATTTCTCCAATCCGACATCTTTCGTTTTGTACTTCTTTTCCAACGATTCCCACAATAATTTAACTATCTCGACCGAACTGTATATGCTATATAGTGCGTTCTCAAGGCAATTGAGGATATAGTTCCTGCACAAAAAGTCACTATGATTCCATTCATAGAATTCTGCTCATTTTTTAGGATCTGTTTCCTCCTCCTCCTCAACAGTTGGAGCATTTTCACTCAAGGATTTCGCCAAATTCAAAGTTATGAGATAAAACAGTATTTTTTGTTCCCATATCTTAAAATCAACTCACGTGAATTTTTTCGATTTTTCCCCGTGAGCATTGTTGGGGGCAAGACAGATGTAGTATTACTTGCCATTATCATCTTAAGATTGTTGGCAAATAATGATATTACTATGATTTGCAAAAATGAACGAAATAAAAATGATAATGGTCGAGGCAAGAGTTCGAATATTTCTCTTTAAGACAATAATGAGCTGCATTGGTACGACGATTTTTCGACACTCGTATCCCAAGATATGATCTTGAATCGTAATAGTAGCACTCCAAATTATAAGACCCAACGAATCTACTAATATTTTTGATCTTTCTATAATTTGAGGATTAAAATGCATGAAAATAATATTCGGAAACGAAATGCAAAATATGGAATAATGCTGGAAGGAATGAATATATTTTGCAAGAGAGAACATCAGAATTAATTTTGGAATGAATAAAATCAGGGTATGGTGATCTTTATATAGAAGTTGGAAAGTTATGTCTAAAAGACACAACAACCAAAAAGTTGTGTTTTAAACAGACACAACCCGTTTGGACAGATAGTTCAACTATCAACCACCTGTTTCCAGAAGACGACACGTGTTGCGTACAGAAAATTCGAGGAAAAAAATATAATATAAATAAATATATTATTATTTTAAATAATATTAAAATAATATAATTCAAATATTATTTTATCAAAAAAATATGTACCAACTTAGCCAAGCCCATGACTCGTGACGAGCCGAGTCAGCCGAACGACGACGATGGCGCGCATGTTGGCTTAACCTACTAGCATGTATGTTCTCTCCCCTTCAAAAACTACTGGTACTCCTGGACCCCAAGTCCCAAACTTGAGCAATATAAAGTGAATTCCATTTTTCTAGTTTTCCTATGTGAGATTGTCATTTTTCAACTTCGCATAAATTTTTGTTCCCAATTTATTTCAATTTCAAATGGTCCCTAAATTGGTTTTGAGAAAATAAATATATTACATTAATCTACTCATTGAGTATAACACATTCGGTCAAAGAAATATTTTGCCTAACTAACGAAACCCACTAAAATAATTGATCAAAAATTGGTCAAACCAACTAATTAAAACCAATTTTTCTACCACCACCACCACCATTATAACACCCTTACAAATCTAAATCTGGTTACAAGTCCATTTTTAGATCTAAATTCAAATATTTGGATATTGATTTTAATTGTCAATCTAGAACACAAGCAAGAAGAGGAGGAGACACAAGAAAAAAAATATATCCTCAAAATTCTGATTCAAATCTTATAATATAGGCATCTAACTTACACTTCTTTTGAAATACATTACATAGACCTTAAACTTTTAGGTAGTAGTGGTGCGAAGTGATGGTGGGAACGACATAGGTGACAAGGAAGGATGACGACGATGACAAGGAGGAGAGGTGGTGGCGACGTCGATGGTGAGGGGTGGTGGCGGGATTGATTTTAACAAGAAGAGTTCTTCAGGCTGTGGTTTAATGGTTTGTTTGGAATATTGGAAGAGCTAATCAATTTAAAAGTAAGGTGTAATTGAGTTGGTAAATTTTTTATTTGATTAAAAAGGATAATTATCAACAAGCATAAATGTAGGGTATATATTATTATTATTTCAAAGAAAATTAGGTCTATGGTGAGAAGCCCATTTCTAGCTTTTCCAGAGTATTTCTCCTTTATCACGTGACTGTCCGTCAGTCAAAATACACAAGACAAGACTTATTGTGACTTTAGAATTTATGTTTGATAAATGTAACTGTTCAAGTTGTATTGTTGCGTCATGTTTGACGTTGATTTTTTAATTATTTTGTTAGAAATGAATTTTTGGATAATATGTGGTTAAAATGTAAGAACGAGTTAATGATCCACGTACAAAATTATTTTATTGAACGAATATGTAATAAAAAATGAATACGGGAATACGAAACATGGAATTTTGTACTAATACTACAAAAACTATTGACAAGATTAAATGATTATTATTCAAATTTTAAAAATTTAATAAAATTTAACTTGGTTCACGAGGATGTCAGCCGCTAATTAAGTTAAGGTTGATGATCCATTTATCTCAATAAAATTGGAGATTAGATTGCAATGAAGTCCAAGAATGGGGGACAATAGTTGTAATTTACTCTTGAAATTAAAGAGGCATTGCTTTCATTTTGTTTCTTCATAATGTACTCATTGAGAAAAAAAATGATATTTCGTCATTAAATCATTTAGAACCAGTAGTTGTTCAATTACAAAATTCGTCATAGAGAATCATGTCCATTAGTAAGATAAAGTTACGACTAAAAAAATTTTAAATGAAGTTATTGAAGTTGCTCCTCACTTGAGTCTCCTATAAAAAAGTTGACAATTACCGTGCTAATAAAAATTTTATTAAAAAATTAATTATAATATTAACCGTTGAATAATTAAGTTCTATATATTTTAGTGCATTGGTTCTAATTATAATAAAATTTGACTAATTTTTATTTTACATAAAAAATATCACATCGTTGTATTCAACCATTTAACATTTTTGCTTTGCTTAATGACTAATCATTATAAATGAAAAAGTTTAAAATATATTTGCAAAATCCACGTAACTTTATGGGGGCAATATGAAAATATACATAAATACAGGGGCATAAAACTGAAAGATGAAACGAAATGAACTCCTAGTTTTCCTCTTGTATTTCCGTCGCTCTCTCTGTATATATGAAAACAGAAAACCTGACTCTCTCTCTCTCTCTCTCTCTCTCTCTCTATACGTATCTTTGTCTATCTATCTAACATAGAAGTACTTTCTCTCTCTACGCGGCGTCCGAAGAGTGCACCGCCTTCCTCTATCTACGCCATTAAAGGTACGCTTCTGATTCTTCTTCATCCACGCATCTTTGTTTATTACTTGATCCCCTATTTTCTCCGTTTATCCAACAACAAACCCTAATTAGACTAATAACACTCTTTTTCTCTCCCTATTTTTCGATTTTTAGTTCTAATAATAATTTTTGGTTAGACTGATTTTTTTTTTTCGAAGTGTAGTATTATTATTACTGTGAGAATCCTGGATTTGATTGTTATTATCATTATTATTTTTTGCAAAATATATTTACAGTGAGATCTCCTGGGGTGAGTGCTGATTGATTTATTATTGTGGAGGAGAGAGGGAAAAATTTGGGTTAGGGTTTTGATGCGCTGGTTTGGGTTGAGATCCGTAAGGGCAGTTCAGGTTACAGGTCCGGTTTGGGGATGGCCAATTCTGGTGCCAAGTTTGTGTCTGCGAATCTGAACAAGTCTTATGGACAGCAGCACCAGCCTTCTCATTACACTCATCATTCAGCTTTTAGTGGCAGCAGTGGTTCTTATGGGCAAGGTGGCACTGGGGCTCGGGGGCGCCCTGGGAGTGGGGGTACGGGAATGTTGTTGTTGTCAAGGAATAGGGGTACACAGAAGGCTGCTCCAAAACTCTCTGTTCCACCCCCCTTGAATTTGCCTTCCTTGAGGAAAGAACATGAAAGATTTGATCTGTCAGGGCCAGGCGGAGGGCCGGGTGGTGGCATCGGTCCTGGAAATGGGCCGAGGCCCACTTCATCAGGTTTGGGCTGGACCAAGCCTGTGACAGCTACTGCTTCATCAGAGAAGAATCAGAGCAGTGTTGATGTTCATGTGACTGATGGAATGAATGCTACTGATGGATTAAGTAGTGGTAGTGGTTCTTACTTGCCAATATCAGCTCAATCTGATGAGCTCGGAGCTGCTCGTTCTGGTTATCCTGGGGCATTTCCACCAGCGGCAGAGAAAATCACAGTTTTGAGAGGTGAGGATTTCCCCTCTTTGCAGGCTGCAAGGCCTGTCTCATCAGGCACATCACAAAAACAGAAAGATGCTTTGAACCAAAAACAGAAGCAGGCAGTAAGTGAGGAAACGTCTGAGGACAAGAGGGACAGTCACAATTCAAGTTTGCTAGCTGATATGCAGAAACAGGGGCAGTCTTCACGTAGTACTGTTGGAAATGAGTCACTGGAGAATGGTGGTGAAGTTCATAGGATGGGTAGTTTGCGAATGGTAGATCACGCTCGGAAGCAGGAAGATTACTTTCCTGGTCCACTGCCACTGGTTCAGTTTAATCCGAGATCTGATTGGGCTGATGATGAGCGTGACACTGGCCATGCGTTTGCAGAACGGGGAAGAGAAGTTGGAGGTTCAAAAATTGAAAATTATTGGGATAGGGATTTTGACTTGCCCAGGCCCAATGTTTTAATGCAGAAGCCTGTTCATAATCAAAATCATTGGAGTCAACGAGACAATAAAAATGGAAATGTATTTTCCAGTGAAGTCTTTAAACTGGACCCATATAACAGAGATTTGAGAACAAATAGTAGGGAAGGTAGGGAAGTCAACAAGTGGAGAACCTCACCGCTTCCTAAAAATGGATTAAATTCTCAAGAGGTTGGAAATGACCGATGTGGTGTCGGTGCGAGGACTGATGTACCTAACAATGCTGTGAAGCACAATAAGTACATTACACCACATTTTGGTGACACTGGTAGAGATGGAAGTGTGATGGCTAATCGGGATTCTTCATTTGGAAGGAAGGATGTGGTACATGTTCCAGATGTGCGGCAGCAATTTAACAATTCAATGGAATTACATAATAATCGAGGGGCTGAGCGTTATAATCGAGATCGTTATGGTGCTGAACAATTTAACAGGTACAGGGTTGATAATTTTCATAATAATGCATTATCTAAATCTCCATTTTCTTCTAGTGGGAAAGTTCCTCCAATGACTGATGTCAAACTAACTTTGGGCAGGGAGAAACATGCTTTTTCAAAAGGAGTTAAACTGTTTACGGAGGATCCCTTTTCCAAAGACTTTGGTTCTACGAGTTTCGACGAAGGGGAGTTCTTTTCCAGGGATCTTGTTGGTGCAATTAAGAGGAAGAAGGATGTTGCTAAGCCGAATGATTTTCATGATCCTGTTAGGGAATCTTTTGAGGCAGAACTTGAAAGAGTTCAGAAGATGCAAGAACTTGAGAGGCAGAGGACTATTGAAGAACAGGAAAGAGCTTTGGAGCAAGCTCGAAGAGAAGAAGAGGAGAGACTGAGAAGAATCAGGGAAGAGGAAGAAAGGCAGCGAAGGTTAGAGGAGGAAGCTCGTGAAGCTGCTTGGAGAGAAGAACAGGAGAGACTGGAGGCTATACGAATAGCTGAAGAGCAAAGAATTGCCAGGGAAGAGGAGAAGAAGGAAACTCTTATGGAGGAAGAGAGGAGGATGCAAGCTGCCAAACAAAAGCTTTTGGAATTGGAGGCTAGGATGGCCAAGAGGCAGAGTGAAACTTCTAATATTGACGCTTCTGTGTTTAATGTGATCGTGGATGATAAAGTGGATGCTGGGGTGAAGGAAAAAGATAGCTCCGGGACTGTTGATTTGGACAACTGGGAAGACAGTGAAAGAATAGTGGATACGCTGATGACAACAGAACCGTTGGATTCATCTGCTTACAACGGACGTTCTGATATCAGTTCTAGGCCTTACCCTCCTAAAGAAGTTGCTTCAAGCTTTTCTGACAGAGGAAAAAGTGTTAATTCATGGAAAAGGGATATGTTTGAAAACGTGAGTACATTGCCCTTCCCAACACAGGACCACGAGATTGGTCATAGCAGTCCGAGAAGAGATGCATTTGGTGGTGGCAGGACAGTTCCTAGGAAAGAATTCTATGGTGGATCTGGATACATGAATTCTAGGGCTTATTCCAAAGCAGGCATTCAAGAGCCTTTCTTAGGTGACTTTGGACGTCAGAAAGACCATAGGTGGAACGTGCCAGGGGATGTTGACTTGTATAGCAAAAACAGGGACATCAATTCCGATTTTCATGATAATCTTGCAGATAAATATGGTGATAATGGATTAGGACTGGGCCGTTCTCGTAGTAGTACTTGTGCACCTTACCCAGAGCGACTGTGTCTGAATTCTGAGGCAGATGAGCTTTATCCGTATGGAAGGTCACGGCATTCCATGAGGCAGCCTCGCGTCCTACCCCCTCCACTTGCTTCCTCTCAAAGAACATCTTTCAGGGGTGTGAATGAGCATCCTGGTCCATCAGCTGTCCTAGATAAAGGCATCCATTATTCTTACAGTGCAAGAAGTGAATCCAGTAGGCAGACGGGTTATTATGGGGGTAACCAGGAAGCCCTTGAAGCATCCAACCTTGTCGAACTGCGGCAAGAAAACACCCCTAATGAAGACCAGAAATTGAACGACATTTCATCAAGATGTGACTCACAATCTTCACTATCTGTTTCAAGTCCCCCCAACTCTCCGCCACATCTCTCCAATGATGAATTGGACGAATCTGGAGATTCTCCTGTGATATCCATAGTAGCAGAAGGAAAAAAGAATCAGCTATCTACGATTGATTCTGTTATCTTGAATGATCGTTCAGTAAATGAAGCCATGCTAATAGCACCAAGTTCTACTTCTGCTGGTGAGGATGAGGAGTGGACTCCAGAAAATGATGATGAGTTGCAGCAGCAAGAGGAATATGATGAGGATGAAGATGGTTATCAGGAAGAGGATGAAGTGCGTGGAGGATATGACGGGAATCTTGATCTGGACCCAAAAATTGAAGATTTGCATCTCGAAGACAGTGACTCTTCTCATATTTTGGACAATGTGGTCTTAGGCTTTGATGAAGGCGTTGAAGTTGTAATACCAAGTGATGATTTTGCAAGAAATTCAGGGACCAAAGAAAGCACATTTGGAATTTCTGGCACTCATGTTCGTATTGTGGAAGAACAAGGAGCTATCAATAGGGTTCGAGATGATGAACAAAGCTTTCTGACTGCAGATGATTCCTTTGGGACAAGCAAACATAGATCCTCTCGGAAGGTCCAGGAAACTGACAAGGAGTTTCCAGTTGCTACTGTTCAACCTATCAGTGCTCCTTGTGCCTTGTCTACGTCAGATTTTATATATGTTGATGCCTCAGGTAGCTCTGGTTTACCTGCTCAACAACCCATCTCAGCTTCAGGTGATGTTACATCTGCTGGTGGTGAGATCAATATGTCATCTGTGGCTTCTGCTGGGACTCGGGCTGACGTACCTGTTAAGCTTCAATTTGGACTGTTCTCTGGTCCATCTCTGATACCATCTCCAATTCCTGCTATTCAGATTGGTTCAATACAAATGCCCCTCCATATTCATCCTCCTGTTGGTCCATCTCTTACTCATGTGCATCCTTCACAACCTCCTATCTTCCAATTCGGTCAGCTTCGTTATACATCTCCTATCTCCCAGGGAATTTTGCCCATGCCCCACCAATCAATGTCCTTTGTCCAGCCCAACATGCAGGCCCATTATAATCTGAATAAAAATGCTGGAGGCTGTGTGCCTAACCAACCTGCTGAAGATTCTCCCCGACATGTAGTAAAAGATGAGGTGACCTCTCTCTCGGTTAATAAGCAGTCTAGTTTGGTGTCAGGACAACCAGAGCAATCTCATGGGAACCTTCCCAGGGAATTAGGTTCAGTTTTGGCAGAAGACAGTTCAGAAGGCAACTTTCTTTCACATTCGATCAGTTCTGGGGTTTCTGGTGCCTGTGATAAGTTAGAATCTGTTTCTCCATCAGTAGAGAAAGGACAACGTGATTCTGTTTTGAACAATTACTTGTCATCTTCAAAGGAGAATGGATCTGTAAGTCAGTTGCAGCGTGTACAACCATCATCGAAGTATGTTTCTGGTGAGAAAAATTTCAGTAGACCAAGACATCAAGGCATGGGGGGTAGCAGAGGGAGAAGGTATGCCTATGCAGTAAAAAATTCCAATGTGAGATCTTATTTTCTGGCTCATGATACTTATACAGATTCAAGCGGGTTTCAGAGGAAACCTCGACAAACTGTTCATCAATCTGAATTTCAAGTACGGGAGAATGAAATGAATCAGGAACCTGTAACTACTGTTAAGAACAGAGGCTCAGTTGATAAGTCAAATTACAAAAAAAGAGCTGTGGGAATTATTGCAAGAGGTGGTTCTAAGAGAGGGACAATCTCTAATAGACCATTGAAACAGAGAGTTGAACCAGAGTGCTCAGTTTCTGGAAATACTAGTTCTCAGGAGTTGAATTCCAGTGACAGAATAGGAAAGGAACGTGTAAAAGATGCGTCAATGAAGAAGCAGAATAGTTTCCCCCCTGGGGAGTCAAAGTTCAAGAGAAATGCTTCTGAGGAGGATGTTGATGCTCCGTTGCAAAGTGGTGTGGTTCGTGTTTATGAACAACCTGGCATAGAAGCTCCCAGTGATGAAGATGACTTCATCGAAGTGAGATCCAAAAGGCAAATGTTGATCGATCGACGTGAGCAGAGGGAAAAAGAAATCAAAGCAAAATCAAGGGTCACAAAGGTATTGATGCTTTAGAAGATTATTGTTCTCTTTCATATATTCTCATTTGGCAGATTTCTGATATGTGCAATTTCTCAATTACATTTTCTCTCCCATCTCAGCTACTGCCCAAATCTCGTGCTCCTAGACACAGTGTTGTGGTCTCAACAAGTCCAAATAAGCTTTCTGCACCACTGGCTAGACAATCATCAACCAACTTTCACTCGGATTTTGTTGCCTCAGAGGAAAAAAGCTTGGGCGACAAAGAAGTCGTCGCAGGAATTACTGAAGTTTCCCAACCACTGGCTCCAATTGGCACTCCTGCTCTGAATACCGAAACTTCGGCTGAGACACCATCTCATGCTATCACGTACCTATCATTCAATAGAAAGTTTGCTTGTGACACTTAATTAGAAGTATTCTTATGTATATGCTTCTATATTTTTGCAGATCCGTCCAAACAGATCCGGTTTCTGTTGTTTCTAATGAAAGTGGAGATGACCTTGAGACTGTGAAAATGTTTGAGAACAAAATTAAGATTTTGGATAATTACAAATCAGCTGTGAGTACTTGGGGCACTGCAGGACTTAATCAACAGGTATGCTCAACTATTTTTCTGATTGATGTGGGATAGTTGTAGCTGGTGATCATTAGCACACGTGAGAATGCTTCAAGCAATCACATTTACTGTCAACTTCTAGTAAAAGATACTTAGCCCCTGTTTGATGGGGGATTAGAATCAAATTTTTAGTAGATTTTGATGAAAGTTGATGAATTTGTGGTTGAAAAGTTGTGGGTTTCATGAAATATGTCGTTAAAATTCATTGTTGACTGAGACTTAGATTTACCAAACAGGGGCTTACAAAGATGCGAAGACTATCTATCATTAGAGCTATTAATAAATATTTTCTACAGCAGAGGAATTTTTTCTGTCACTTTCAACCTTTTTTTTTTTATTTTTTTTTTCAGTTTGATTTTTATAATTCTGTTCACAATCTTCATGATATAGATGAGGACACTTCTTTATTTCACTCACAATATCTTGGTCATTGACTCAATGGATAGAAGAACAGAAGGGGGATCATTACTACAACATATGTTAGCTCTTAAATGAAAAAAAAATATCTGCTAAACCTAACCTGTGTCTTTAAAAAGTTTTTAATATCTTTTTGAACTAAAATTATGTTGAATCTTATTACTTTGCTCGCAGATGTCCTGATTTTATCAAATCATAATCATCATATACCATTTCCATCAAGTTCTTTGCATAGAGTCTTATTGATGATTATCATCACTTCCATCTTTTCATCTTCAATCCGATCTCACTTCAAAGTAATTCTTTATTCATAAGCATTTTATATAGTACCATTTTCCCTGGAAGACGAGTTTTTGTATATTAGCACCAGAAAAGGATTCTTAACAAACTGATATTAGTTGTTGGATATCATATATGTTAATTTCTCAATCATCGAATAGAGTTTGTTCCCAGGAAAATGTAGTGATTCTTAGAGCTTATTATGTAATGAATATCGGTGCTAAGAGGTCTTCTCTATTAGTTTTGTCCTACGAGATGTTCCATGTGATTAGCTCCTGAATATGTGGATGTCGATCCTTGCTCACATACACCCCGATCCCTAAGCTGTTCTTCGTCTTGTTGTCTTGTGACACTAATCCTTTTTAATTTTATTTATTCTACTTGAGCTTCTTTTTTGGCATTACAATCCCAGTTTCTTTTTTGAACCTCAACCACTTCTGTATTAAATGAGATCCATATTTCCTTTTTGCCTCTTGTCACCATAGAAAAATTCTTGAAACCAATTGGACTATTTCTGTGCAGTGTAAATGCTTCTAATGATGAATTCAATTTCTGGCAGGTTATGGCCTTGACCCAGACTCAACTTGAGGAGGCTATGAAGCCTGCTCGATATGATTCACACATTTCCGTTGAAGGCAATTCCAGCACTGTTAGTGATCCTGTCTTGGCATCATCAACCATGTTAACAAAGGATAAGTCTCTTTCTTCTGGTGCAAGTCCAATCAATTCCCTGCTTGCTGGAGAGAAAATTTTATTCGGTACTATTTATTATACTGCAAGCTTAAGTTGCCACTCTAGTTTCAATTGATAAATTTCTGACACTCTTATTTATCCAACAGGCGCTGTTACCTCTCCAACAGTCCTTCCTCCAAGTAGTCGTGTTGTTTCACATGGGATTGGGGCTCCGGGGTCCAATCGACCTGACACACAAATGTCCTGCAACCTTTCTACTGCTGAGAAAGATAGTTCTCTTTTTTTTGAAAAGGAGAAACACCCCAGTGACTCTTGTGTTACTCTACAAGATAGTGAGGCTGAAGCTGAAGCAGCTGCTTCTGCAATCGCTGTTGCGGCCATCAGTAGTGATGAGACTGTTACCCATGGGATTGGATCTGTAGGTTTGTCAGATGCCAAAAACTTCAGAGGCTCTGACATTGGTGGAATTATAGCTGGTAGGTTTGAAGTGTCTTCCCCTATTTTGACCGAGCAGCCTTTACCTTTTCATTGGTGAGTTCATTTGACTGTTTGAATTTATTACAGCCGTATCAGAAGATCAGCAATTGGTAAATCATTCACGATGTGAAGAATCATTAAGCGTATCTCTTCCTGCTGATCTTTCTGTTGAGACAACTCCAATCTCCTTGTGGCCACCGATGCCAAGTCCACAGAGTTCTACGCCCCAGATGCTTTCTCGATTTCCTGCAGGTCCATCTTCGCACTTCCCCTTCTATGAAATAAATCCAATGTTGGGGGGTCCAATTTTCGCCTTTGGTCCATGTGAAGATTCTTCTGGCACCCAATCGCAACCCCAGAATAGTACAGCATCAAGTTCTGGACCTCCTGGTTCCTGGCAACAATGTCATTCTAGCCTGGACTCAATTTATGGTCCGCCAGCTGGATATACTGGTCCTTTCATTAGTCCTCCTGGTGGTATTCCTGGATTGCAGGGGCCTCCACATATGGTTGTCTATAACCATTTTGCTCCAGTGGGACAATATGGACAGGTTGGTTTGAGTTTCATGGGTACCACCTATATCCCTTCCAGTAAGCAATCTGATTGGAAACACAATCCAACATCTTCGGCCATGCATGTTGGTGATGGAGAGATGAGTAGTATGAATACTACTACTGCACAACGAAATGCGTCCAACATGGCTGCTCCTGTTCAACATCTTGCCCCTGGATCACCACTCTTGCCCATTGCCTCCCCTTTGACCATGTTTGATGCATCTCCATTCCAGGTAAAAGATATTATGCCTTGTGTAGATCATATAATGCTATTGAAGTTATGGTATTGCAATTCTGTTGTCATTTTCTTTCTTTCTTCACTTCCTGTCTTGTTCTATTTGCATTCTTGATTAGTTGTAACAACAAACTAAGCCCTTGTTTGGTAGAGCTTAAAATCAAAATTGTAATCTAAGTCAAAATCACCAATTAATTTCAACCATATATTTCATTGAACCCACAACTTTTCAACCACACATTTCATCAACTTTTATCAAAATCTACTAAGAATCTGATTTTAATCTTCACCAAACAAGGGCTAAGCCTTATTCTCGATAAATTTGGATTCTTCTACATGAATCATTTTTCACTGCTCCATTGATCTATAGTTACACTTGTTGGAATATTCAACATGATTTAGTTCTTGCAACTTCAAGTTATATGCTAATTGTACTTTAATCACTCCTTTAACACATAATTGGTCTAATATTGCTTTTGACCTTATATGGATGTTTCTATGATGAGAATATCTATAGAATTTCTCCTATTTATAAAACCTGCTCTAGCCTATGTGTTAACATTCTCCTCTAAGTCCGTCCATTATTAATCAAACCTAAATACCTAAAATTGTTACCCTTTGAGACAAATATGCTTTATACTGCGAGTCTCCAATATCATCATTATTCTCAGTATGAGCAAAAGACAAATTGTGTCGGAACTTTCAATCCTTAAGTGGAAAACTCTGATTTTACCAGAAGCTATGGTTTCATTTCGCGTTGGCTTTTATTAGCTACTGAAGAATGAGTTAGTAGATAAGAAGAGTACTATGGGATTTGTTGATTTTTGTTATTGGCTTCGAGCAGCTCTTATCCATCTTTAAGAAAAATGCAATATCTGATAACTTGAAACTGTCTTGAACTTCTTTTCAGTCTGCCCCAGATCTATCTTTCCAAGTTCGCTGGCCACATGTTCCTGCATCACCACTTCACCCTCTTCCTCTCTCACGACCATTGCAGCAACAAGCAGACGTACTGTCTTCTCAAGTCAGCCGTGGATATTCAATTGACCAATCATTAAATGTCAATAGTTTCTCTGAGTCTCGAATTTCAACACCATCAGAGAATGACCCAAATTTTTCTGTGGCAGCAGATTCAAATATTGCTCAGTTTCCTGCTGAGCTAGGATTAGTAGGTAAATTGAGATCCATCAATTCAGGCACATCTGCCCAGAGTGGCATTGGTCAAAGCTCCACTGGAAGTGCTACTGCTGAGTCTGGCAAGACTGATGTTCTTAAGAATGGCATTGACAAAAATGGTAAGCACCAGAGCACTAATTATCTGAAGAGACAGCCATTCCCCCAGAAGAATTCATCCACCCGGCAGAGTACCTCTAGCTATATTTATCAAAGAGGTGGTGGGATGTCCCAAAGAAACAATGCAGGAAATGAGTGGTCCTATCGAAGAATGGGTTTCCATGGAAGGAGCCAGTCATCGGGTGCAGAGAAGGTTGGTCTACGTTCAAAAATGAAACAAATATATGTGGCTAAACAAACCACAAGTGGGTGTTCTAATGCAGCTGCATGAGCAGACATTAGGGTTTATGGCGAATAATGGAAAGATTAAAAGTGAGCATCACTTTTGATAATAACATATAGCTTTCAGATCTTCAATTGTAGGGCTTCACGAGATGCTTAGTTTTGCAATTTTCATTTTGTGGTAAACGGTTTTCGGTGGATTGCAGAACCAGCTGGTGATAGTTATTTCCAAATCTGACTCTCCTAGTCTCCCTCTGGGTATTTGTGCAGTAAAGAGTTCCCTCTGTACTGCTTCATCTTTTCTTGGCTGCAACCCAGAATAGTTTTTGTCTTTCCCTTTACAACTTGGTTTGATGTATTGAACTGTAATAGCACCAAAAGATATATTGTTCGTTATTGTTAATGATTATTAAAGTTAAAGAGAACTCGATTGCCTATTTGATATTTAATGTTGAAGAGAAATTTTGTTGGGTTGTTCAGATTATTGCTCAAGATACGCTGCTGTTATAAGCCTTTAGACATTGCATCTCGATCATGAAATGGCTTTCATGGTGTGTGTGTGTGAGGGTGGGTGGGTGTGTGT
>CAIGRK010058064.1:0-10238 GCA_903798315.1 Fraxinus greggii | reverse complement strand
TGATTTCTTGTCAAAATGTAGATGAATGAATTCAATTCGGGGCCAGGTTTTTCGGCAACTTCAATTGGTAATACTGCCTCTGCACTTTCTCCGTGGTCATCTCAAGGTTGGTTTTGAATCTTGACATCAAGTTATGTCAATAACTGAAAAGAGCACAATTTTTTTTTCCCTTTCGAACCTCAAATGGTTCTTTGAGAATTTAAGAATGGACACTTGATCATGTAATTACATATCATGTGCAATGCCCCTAACTGGACAAGTCTAGAGCTTGTCCAATGGTTGCATTTTTAGTGGAAAATTTTAAAAATTCCTTAATATATTTTGTATTATAGACCTGATTTTCGAGAGAGGTAAAGTTCCCAAGACAGACATTGGTGGTATCTGTCTAGAAATAGGCCATTGAAAAGACTGTTTTGTGGTGCATGAGGCTTATATATTTTGATTTTTAGACTTGCATCAGTACCCTGAACTGTATTCTCGGAACACTTTATGCACTGGCACATTATCAATTGGAAAGATTGTACAGATTTTGTTATTAGAAAGAAGTGGAAAGTTTACATAGTTTTGAAGCAATCAATATTGCAAAGTATCTGAGCAAACTTGAATAATGAGTAGGAGCAAAATATCTAAGCTTTCAGTTTCGATTTTGGGTGGAGAAGAATATTCCTGAGTTTCAGTTTTTTCTTACAGTTCGTTATGTAATTATAGAAAATTATGGTCGATGTTATATTGGGCAGACACAAAACTACGATCAATGCAAAATACGGTTTGACATGAGCGATTGGAATATTCATAGAAATGTGAAAATATTCTGTGGCAATTGAGCATGTTGGTCATGTTTATTGAGCTAAATTTGGCTTAATCATATGAAATTCCTATAGATTGGTTGTCTATTTTTCTGTATTTCCTTTTCTGACCAGTAACTCAATTTCCCCTTAACCCCAAATA
Source organism: Fraxinus greggii (assembly GCA_903798315.1). Lineage (NCBI taxonomy): Eukaryota > Viridiplantae > Streptophyta > Magnoliopsida > Lamiales > Oleaceae > Fraxinus > Fraxinus greggii. The sequence continues at coordinate 9,290 of CAIGRK010058064.1, read as the reverse complement.
TTTATCTGAAATTTAATGCTGTCATTATGAAAAGCATATCAATGAGGAATATATATATATATTTGAAGTTACTTTCCTATCTCAGAAGAGAAAACAAAATGTAGCTTTAAAGTTTACTTTTGTACACTGCATCTCTTCTGTTTCGTGGCATTACACGGGGTGAGTTGACAGTAGAAACTAATCTTTTGAACATTCCAGTTTTTGTCATATAGAAAATTCTTCTTAGAGATAGATTAATATCGCATTGAGTTGTAGTCATTCTTAGAGCTAAACTAACCTTCTCTTCATACTCATTCTGCAAAGTTGCTTCCAAAGATCCAACTGTTTGTATCAGTAAGTTTGTTATGATCTCAAAGAATTCAGACTAGTAAATTTCTTGGGCTCCTGAATTTGGTACCATCAATAAGATATACTAAAAGGGATAGAGTGCTCCTCTAATTGATGAAAAAATACAATAAAAGTTGGGATACATTTATTCGATTAGTATGAGCAAGTTGCCATCAATGAAGTGCCTTGAGGGGTTTCAAAAGGTCATGATAGATCTTGTGATTTACGGTAAAGAAGGTTTTTTGTTAAATTCTTGGATTATCGAGTCTTGTCACTTTCTTATGGTTGATTTTGTTACTATAGAATCTTCGGAACAGATTTTGGACAATCTTTGCGGCAGCAATCAGCAACTGAAAATTCCAAGGACATAACCCCTGCAGAAGAACTTCCCAGTACTCAGAAGAAGCAGAAACGGAAGAAGTGGAAGTCAACGTCCTCTCCAAAGTCTGGTTCTTCCTCATCAAGGTCATCACGCGTAGCAAAATCTAAATCTAAATTCATTGAAGGCAATGCAAAATTAACAAATATTGAAGTGGCCTAGTATAGCAAATCCTGTCATGCTGGACAAAATTTTTGCAATTCCCCTTGTATTTGGTATGGTCCATGTGGAAGCTAACAAAACACAGAATGTAGCGCAGAAAATTTCATAAATTGAGTGCAGGTTCATTGCAGATGTGATTAAGGTCAGAATCAGGAGAAGACGAGATTTAAAGTGGAAAAGGTTTATCTGATGTTCGAAAATGGCTGATTTTGAGAAATCTGCCCTCATTTTTCTTCTTTTTGTCTTTGCTCCTTCTTTTTGAAGTAAGATGAAGGTCCTTGTAAAGAATTATCATCTTTTAGTTATGCTGATGACAATTGTGCTCGTGCAAAATTATTGGATTTGAACACATTAAGTTGTAGTCCAAGTTTTCTTCTAACCCTTGATTCATGTTGTTCTTGTAGTCCTGCTGGTGTTTTGTCCCTGCAAAATATATTATTTCGATTTATAACTATTGTACAAGTTTTGTCAGAGCTATACGAGGATTCTCGTTTTTTTTCCTTAACTGAAACTGGTGATTTAACTTATTTATAACTAATATGGTCTGAAAAATGGTAATAATTTATACTTTCTTGTCTTTCTTCACTTTATATATCGGTAGAGCACAAGACTAAAATGACGATAAGCCACCACCAGTCCCTCCAGAAGAAAGTAACAGTTATTCGGATCTTTCTAAAATATAAATTTACATCGAGAACACGAGCATCCTCATATGATGAATGCAACTGCACAACCCTGGACTTTTAGTTCTATTGCCACTACACTGAATGCAGTCATGTAAGCGCTCAAAAACTGGAAAATGTTCACCGGGGGCATAATAGTGAGATTTTAGGATCTGCATCCAATGGAGTTATTTTTTAGGGCGACGGTTTCCTGGCTGCTGTGGGAAATGGAACTTCAATTGCTGGTTATCCTCAGACGGATTTGATGATTTCAGTTAACACTGCAGGAGATTTCACGCAAATTCAGGTTGAGATTGAATTAACAGGCACTCAGTTTGGGGTCAAGCCACTGGGATATCCTATGCCAAAGACATCAATCTTATGAACGACGGAACCAGTATCCAACACCACTTCTTTGTGGTAAATTTCATTACGAAATTAGTCCCTTTTCAATATATATATTTTTTATTACTCCTTAATTCGAGTTTATTTCTGTAACTCTGTTGTTAACAGCAACCAGAATGCATGTATGCTGTGTGAAGATCCAAAATTTAAGCCCAAGAACTTGACGACCACCAAGTATTTCCCACGCCAAAATGGCAATCTTTTGATATCTTATGATGTCTTGCAAGCGTTTATGAATAATTATCAAGCTCAAGCTCAGGTTACGATCTATAACAGTAATCCTTTGGGAAGACTTGATCACTAGAATTTAACTTGGGAGTGGATGAGAGGAGAGTTCATATATTCGATGAGAGGAGCATATATACTAACAATAAAGATTTTTCAAATTTCATTTATGGCTCCGCTGAACAGTATTATCAATATTTCGATTTCTGTAGTCATAAATTTTGAGAAGAGGCCAATTATCTCTGATCTTCCCCGGATAGAGAAACAGATAAAGATATTGGAAACATTACATGCTCCTGCAGCTTGCAGGAATGGCACTATATTTCCAACTATCATGAGTGAAACTATGGCCTTGTCCATCTTTCAGTTGCAAGTTTTTAAACTTCTACTGGATTTAAACAGAACCGCGCTTTATCCTCCTGGAAATTGAAAATTTTTTGGCGTTCTTAATCCACAATTCAAAATTGTGGACAAGCACTAAGAGTAGATGAGATGAAATTTCCTGTTCCAAGCGGCCTCCAGGCCACGACCACAGCAATTGCAAGCTGGAAAGTGTCTTCAGTATAACAAGACCAAAACGGCAACAGGCTCATACTATGTTTCCTACTCTGCTTATCTGTTGTACCGTACCGTACGGTACTTGCACTTGTGGATGTGACGACTCAACGAATGCAACCAAAATGCTGAAGCATAGCTTCTTCCTCCAGAAGCCCTTCTCATTCCCTTTGAAAACTGAACAGAGAAGTATTAGGCTTTTTTCACTTTTTAAAGTTGATATTTTTGTTCACCACAAATCAGTTGCATTGAAAAAAGATGTTTGTAGTGGTGTGTTTCTTTCCTTGGTTCATGTATCAAGCCTTGGACTTTAACTAATCGCAAGCTGGTTGCTCGACTTGAAATCTAACTATTTATTTTTGAACTTCTTAACTTTTATACTATCGTACAAACGATTTAGATCTAGGTCTACAGTTGGAGTTTTCCTTGGTTTGATAAAAGTGAAAGCGGGGTCCTTGTCAATTGAGTATTTTATCCCGAGTCGTTGACATCATACCATGTAGTAGTCTAGTGTATACTAGAATATTTTTCTTGTACAGCCAATTATAGTTTTTAAATTCTTGAGATTCTCGAAATACTAAGAAAAATAAAAAGACAAATATTAGTAAAATTAGTAGTTAACATTTATCTTTTTGTCAATAGAACTCGCATAAATGTTGTATACAACTAAGGGCTATTTGTTTTGTTGACTCCATACGGTGCTGTTTGTGTCAATTAAACCAAAGTAAGCTTGAGCAGGTCTAAAAGAAGAATAAGTGGGCCTCAATTGAAAAGGGTTATATTCAAGGGAACATTACATACATATAAAATGTCGTTGAAAAATACAATTTCAAAATTAAGAAATCAATTTTATTATTTCAAAAGTCAGGTCTTAATTAAATTTTATTTATTAAATAAATAATTCAAAATATTTTATTAATTAAATATATTAGATCACAATATTTTATAATTAATGGGCACATATATGTATTAGTCATAGCTCTCGTTTGGCCACCATTGAAATTTTAATGGTTGGGATATTGTTTTTTGAAAAATGCGTGAGTAAAAAAATAAAGTTTTGGGAATATATGTATTATTATTTTGTTGAAAAATGTGTGAGTAAAAAAATAAAGTTTTGGTATTATATGTATTATTATTTTGTTGAAAAAATGTGTAGTTGATAAGAAAAGAGAGAAAAATTAATTATAATTTTAATGGCGGGCCTAACATGGGCTAATTACAAAAGTCACAGTCATAAATTACAAATTTTATAGGTAACAACTTATTTCTCAATCATAAATTATCTAACTAATTAGTCACGTATTGCTTCTCGATCACAAATTACAAATTTTAAATATCACAATTTCTTTATCGGTCACAATTTATCAAATTAATGGGTCACATATTATTCCATGGTTACATGTCACAAATTTTATAGATCACAACTTATTAAATTAAGCGGTCACAAGATAGTTTTAGGTCCAAATTATCAAATTAATTGGTCAAGACTTAAGTTACATTTTAAATCACGATTACAAATTTAATTGCATCTCCCAATTTTTATAAATCACATTTTATTTATTGGTCATAAATTATCTATTTTATCGGTTACATATTATTAGTCACAAATTAAAAATTTTATTGATCACAATTATCCAAATAATTGGTCACAAATACTCTTCATCGCACCCCCACTCCACTCCACCTACGTCGTTGCCACCTCCACTTCCACTGCCACCATTTGTGACAAGCGCCAACACCATCTCACCATTACCATCACCAACACCATTTATTTTATCGGTCACATATTATTAATTACAAATTAAAAATTTTATTGATCACGATTATCCAAATAATTGGTCATAAATACTCTTCATCGCACCCCCACTCCACTCTACTCTACTCCACTCCGCTCCACCTACATTGTCACCACTGCCACCGCCACCATTTGTGACAAGCACCAATACTATCTCATCGTTACCACCATCGCCTGCACCACCATCGTTGGCACCTTACCATCACTGTAAACATCACCACCACCACACACATTGTCGTTGTATCCTACCCTACAACCGTCGCTCCAACCACCACCACCTCCACCTACAACTCCTACCAACCACAAATGCACCAGCACGGCCTATATTAGCAACCATCACCAACGCTAAAATCCACCATCTCTTCCACCTCTACCACACCACAGCCACCACCTCCACCCTCACCAACAAAATCCCCAAACCCGCCACTGCCATTTTCACTTTCAATACATGACAAATAAATCCCCAACTCCGGCCATCATAAAATTAGCAAAAGACAAAGAAATGAGAAAACTTGATTTTTACAAATCTCGGACAAGATGATCGACGGTGTTGCTTTGAAGAAGGTGGTAGCAGCGGTAAGAAGGAGGATGGTGGGCTGGTATGTTGAATTGGGTGAGATTTTTAGGGTTTGGGTGGGTATGGTTGTTATAATTATATATGTTTTTAAATTAAAAATAATAATTATAACTTGATTTTTGAAAAAACAAAACAGTTATAACTTGATGTTTGAAATCGAATATTTAAATGTGGGTGTGGGCGTAATTTTAACTTTCACAAATTAGATTAAAGTCTTTATTTATTTAAAGACTTTTATAGAATTCCACACACTTTAATTTATAGATTTTCATTTTAAATTTTTTTTTATATAAAGTTATATGCCTATAAAACTTATTGCTTTCTTGTTCTATTAAATTACTTATTGCTGAATACTGTCTTGAACCATTGATCAAATTATTTAGAACACGTAGTAACAAAATTATATGTGACATGTCTATAAAAATATAATAAAACATATAATAAAAAATAAGTCATCTCAATTAACTAAATAAACAAAAAATATAATATTTCAGAACTAATTATGAATGAAAAAAAAAAACCTAAAATGTTCAGTATTATCATTATGTCCCAACATGTGGAAAGTTATGAAACTAAACAATCAATTCATAGATAAAAATTAATTACAAATTAATATTTTTTATAAAATCTTATTAAAATTTAGCTATTGATTTTTTGTAGAAAAATTGAAGAAAAAGATGAAAAAAAGAGAGAGAAACCTTGTAAGAAATGAGCATATTAAAAAGAGAATAAAATAACATGTTGAAGCCTGAGAAAAATATTAATTATTTATCATAAAAGGAAAGAAATAGAAATATTGAAGAGAAAAAAAAATCATAGACTGAAAGATAAAAGATTATTATTATTATTATTATTATTATTATTATTATTATTATTATTTTGTAAAAGCCTTTAAAATTCCTTTTTGTAAAAGCCTTTAAAATTCTTGGAAGTGGGTGCGAGACAAATTTTGAGATTTCGTATTTGTACTTTTTTTTTTTTTNTGTAAGAAATGAGCATATTAAAAAGAGAATAAAATAACATGTTGAAGCCTGAGAAAAATATTAATTATTTATCATAAAAGGAAAGAAATAGAAATATTGAAGAGAAAAAAAAATCATAGACTGAAAGATAAAAGATTATTATTATTATTATTATTATTATTATTATTATTATTATTATTTTGTAAAAGCCTTTAAAATTCCTTTTTGTAAAAGCCTTTAAAATTCTTGGAAGTGGGTGCGAGACAAATTTTGAGATTTGGTATTTGTACTTTTTTTTTTTTTTTTATTAAAAGTCACTTACATTTTGAACACGTATCAATTTTAAAGACTTTGAGAAAGTTTTGATTTAATGCCCAAAGACTTTTGAGGACCTTTGGAAAGTATATATGGAATATTTCAAGACTTCATATTTTAAGAAAGTCTTACCCCCCAAGTTCTAATCCACTATATTGAGTCCAACAATAAATAAAACTTTGACTTTTCTTTTTAATTTTAACATCGTCCACTACTTGCCGTCAAAAGAACATTTTGACTTATTTAAAATTTAACATTTTGCAGTGAGTAGAGCCTTACTTTCTAAAGGCACGTTCTTTTTATGGTTTTCATGTCATTTTCAATTTTCAGTTTACGAAAATACTGAAAATACGTTTACTTATCTATTTTCAGAAACGAATTTTCAAAAACGAGTTTAAAAGTGAGAAAATGAATCGCATCTACTATTTGAGTTTGTTAATAATGTTTAGTTTTTGAATCTATTACTGACTCTTTACAAGCTTTATCGACTACTTCTTAATTCTTTTTGCACTAATCTCATATCACCTAGTCATTTTTGTCAAATTAGGTAAAATTGACGAGAATTGTTAGTCCACTCAACTCTCTCTCTCTCTCTCTCTCATCGCGCACAAATTTTGCGCAATCTGAAAATTCTCAACTAGGCAAAGTCGACGAGAATTTTTAGTCCATTTTGATACTCTTGTTTTTTTGCACAACTTTAAACTATCTAGACATTATCGTCAAACTATTCAAGTTTATTTAGACACTCTAGTTTTCCTTGTCAACTTTTTCTATATTGCGTACAAAACGTTTTAATTAAGTGGCACTACAATCATGATTAAGTAACCATATTTAATAAAACTTCTAGCCTAAAACATAATTCATTTTTACATTAAAAAAGTAGACAAATTAGAAAAATTTCCCATTAAACTCTTAGAATATATTTAGCAAGATAAATTAAATAAGATTAGCAGTAATGTTAAAAATAGACATGGTTTATTTGTCTATTATTTTATATAATTTACTGTAGGAAATTAACAAATACAAACATTCTTAAATTTAGTATTCCAATCAATTTGCATATGATAAATACGTTGCCAAAACTCATGAATCTTGTAAATGCCTATATAATTTAAGTAACTACTCTAAAAGAAAATCCAAAAACAATTTCATTACAAATACAAAATAAAAATCACCAGCCAATTCGTGTATATTTTTGTTCTCTGTCTTCTAACTTTTCATTGATCGAGCTTGAGTAGAATAGCAAAACAATAACAAGTATTAATAATGTTGACCTCGGGATTATAATCAACGAATTCTTCTCGCCTAATAAAGATTTTTTCCTCTTAAGATCACTAAAGTAATGCTCAAGCTGGATGAACAAGAGAAATGACTATTTGAAATGAGAATATTCAGATTTGTACGCCATTATCTGTTCCCTATCATCTCTATTTATAGATTTCTACTGAAATCATGGGGCAATTTTATCCTTTCTGTTTATATCATATGGCAGTCATTGATCAGTGAATTTCTAACTGAATGTGTTAACTTTTCAAGTTTTATTCGTTCGTCCACGTGTTCCTCGTCAATTGATTGTGAAGGCTTGCCTTACATTCATATTCATGCATTTTTTGATAACGGTTTCTGTTGATTTAAAATAATTTGTCAAATAAGTTAAATTTTCCCTCGATATTGATTGTAAAGCCTTGCATCACAATTGCTCACTTATTTTATCATGGACTCAAAAAAGGTTTCGGTTCACTTTGAAAAGATTTATTCGACAGAGACGTGTTCGCTACTAATCCTTTTAGAATTTTTATTGACAAGAAATTGCATACCAAAAGTATTTTCTTTAATATATATATATATTTGCTCCCGACAATTGTAAACTCTGAAAAGAATTGATAATTTCATCTTTGATATATGGTATTAATACTGAGAAAATAATCTTTTCCATATGAATATGTGTTATAAAATAAAGAAAATCAGACAACCACCAAAACAAAGCCACAAGGATCCCTACACGAAACACACTTTCAACCAAATAATTAAACTGGAAAAGCCCCAACATTAGTTGTGCAGTTGGGATGACAATGATGGTGGAATATTTAATGCCTAATACATTCTTGAAAACTACCCATTTATACTTTCTTTTAATTACCAAAATTCATTATTAAGTGTGGTCATTAATATATCTCCTTTGGGTGAGGTGTCCAGGTGCGAGGTGTACAGGTGCCGAGCTAGCAGCACATATGTGGTTGAATTTTTTTTTTGTTTGTCAATGTCGAGTGAATTAATGTCAAGTTTCTCCTCCTGAACCGATCAGACAAAATTGCTTGTACACATAGCACGATTCTTCTCCTTTTGAAAGTGATTTTCCAATTTGAAATAATAATGTTAATCTGAGTGAGCGATCCCATCAATTTCTTGACCTTAATTAATTCAAGAACTAATTAATATGCATAAAATTATAGAATATGATGGGACCTCATCTTTTTTGGGCTAAAGGATAACGGAGCTTTTCACTTGCTTGATTGGTCTCACCAATACTAAATTTTGGTGAAAAATACAGTACTATGTTAAATTGTAGAATGTCAAAGTTTAGTTTAGTTTAGTTTTCTTTTTAAGAAGTAGTCTATCATACGTCATAAAGAAAACTTATAAATCTTGAAAATTAATAAGGAAATTTTTTTTAGTGAAATATGTGAGAATTAGTACATTAAATAACATAATTTTGATTAGTGTTCATACGATTGATAGATTTTGAATTTTGAAATTCTCAGTCATTGGACCACAATTTGCCACTAAATTGTAGAAAAAGACAACTATGAACTCCAATGAATATAACTCAATTAATTACTTGAATATGACATTTAAACAAATATAAAATTTGAGTATATATATATATATATATATATATATATAAACCAGAAAGAAATTATCCTAA